>CAUYRT010066778.1:0-26131 GCA_963574885.1 Lepilemur ruficaudatus | reverse complement strand
TCTCTACTAATAATAGAAACAAATTAATTGGCCAACTAAATATATATAGAAAAAAAAAATTAGCCGGGCATGGTGGCGCATGCCTGTAGTCCCAGCTACTTGGGAGGCTGAGGCAGAAGGATCGCTTCAACCCAGGAGTTTGAGGTTGCTGTGAGCTAGGCTGACGCCACGGCACTCTATCCCGGGCAACAGAGTGAGACTGTGTCTCAAAAAAAAAAAAAAAAAACTTTGATTAAGAGTTCATTTCTAAAATAGCTATTGAAAATTTGAAATACATTCTCCTATATATGTACGTTTACCATTTTTAAATGTTTGTCTGAAGAAAAATATATATCTGTGTACAACATTAAAAAAAAAAATCACCTGTACCAAATCTTATGTTCTTGACTTAGGCATGTGTCTTTCATAGTTTAGTGTTACCTTACAGATTTGCCAATGCATTTCTGTATATATACACACAGTTTGATAGAAATTGTAATCTTAGAATTGTAGAAATCTTTTGTTTATTTTGATTTGTTTTGCTTTGTTGCTATGTGTTTGTTTGTTGCTTGGCCAGCAAGTGAAATATACTTTGATTGACTTCAGGTGGACACACCCTCTCACCACTCTGTCTTTACACTCTCCAGCCTCATGTATTTTAAGAAATGTTCCATTTGTTGAGTGGTCCTAAGGAAATTTAGTCTACTGATCAAAACATTTTTCTTCTGAATATTGCCAGAATTTCAGCATTTCCTATGGAAATTTTTCTATTTATAGTGATTTTTTTCTGATCCTTTTAAAAAGCCTTTAAAAACTTTTTTCCCAAGATTTAGCATTTTTAGGATGCCTCCAATTTTGTCAATTAAACTTTGCCAAATTAACCAAACTGGCCATTTGTCATCAAAAACTTGTTTAACTAAAAAGTCTGTAGCAGTTCTAATTGGATGGTTTTTAACAGCTTGTATATATTTCTGTAGTGTCAGCATTTTAAGGGATGTTCATTTCACCTCTGTCCCACCTCCCTACTGCTGCCGCTGGAGGGAGCTGGAGCAAAGAAGAGGGGTGTTCCACTGTGGGAAGAACAGCTTGTGTGTGTTAGTCAGCATATGACTCAGCCCAGAGGTGGGGACACCAAGAGGCTCAAAGAAGAGGAGACCCACAAGCAGAAAGTGAGCCTGAAGAGCAAGAGGGATAAATTTAGGGCAGGAGAGTCAGGAGGACCCAGCACCCTGGATCCCTAGTTCCCCATAGTCTTCTTAACTCCGCCAATCTATCATATTCAAAATGCTGTGAACCCTATAAACGATTTTTAGAAAACTAATGAATTTGGTAAACTTGACAAATTGATCTTCAGTGAATTGGATTTCAGGTGAATTGACTTTTAGCATATTGTTTACTAAGCAAATAAATCACTTAGTATATGGGCTTTTGGCAAATTGTTTTTTGTGAATTGACCTAGGGCCAAATAGTAGTATGATTATGGGTCCTGGGAGAGCTGTGGTTAAGAAGAGGAAGACTAGAAGAATGAGAAAAAATTTTCTTAGACAAAATTTTTGTATTAGTTTTAGTATCTCCTGCTTCTTTCTCCCCTGGTGCTCGTTGTCCTTTAGAACTGCATTATCTTTTCTTTCTTGCCTCTCTTAATCAGAATTCTCTTCCTGTCACATAACTGACTATTAGGATTAAAAAAAGAAATACATGGAATCAGGGCTAATACTCTACTAGTGTACACCAGTATAAGTGTACTAGTTGTTAAAATATTAAAATATTTTAGTAGTGGTTGGCGAATAGCCATTCTGTAATCCCCTCACGCTCCCTCACCCGCCTCCACCAGGACCTCTGGTCCTCCCCGTGAGCTTGCACCATGTGGACTCTGCTTCAGGCCATTGTTGGCTAATGCCCCTGTTATACCTGTTGTTAAATATTTGAATAATACCCTGCACAAAACTAATTTACACAAATCCACACAATTCTTTACCCATTGTAGATATACATACATTTTTAAAAGAAATTATAGTATTTATTCACCCAAATAAAACTCAAATTGAAGACCAGCTCAGATGAAGAGAAAAAATTCCACAACCACAAGGACAGGTACATTTGCACAGCCCAGTTGGCTGCCCCCTAAAGTGAGCTGTCCTGCCTAGGAGTCCATTACCAGGGTCACTGCCTCAGATGTGATCAGTCCAGTTTCCACTATTTCTTCCTTTCTTCTGCATCTGAATGTGTATGACTTCTAAGTAACTCTTTTGGTCTTGAAGTGTTTTGATTTCCCTACAGTGGCTTCCATTGAGTGATAATGTAGGTAGTCTCCAGATGGAAAGAGAGAAAGATCCCTTCCTTCAGCTCTAGCTGTGGGAATTTGGGCCCTTCACTTAACCTCTTTTGGGCCTTTTCGCCACCTCTTTTTCTCCTTTCTCCACTAGGATATTCAGCAACATCACTTACCTAGCCATTTGACTCCCTAAATTACTAGATGGCTTCTAAGGTCCCTTTCATCCATTATATACAAATGTAAAGTATTCTAAGAGAAACTTGGTGCATAAATGATTCATAGGTGAGCAAAGGAAAAGACTCTCATCTAATGTGGGTAGTGAATCCAGCTTCTGCTTATAACATGTCTGCTTTCTGCTTGGCTTCTCTTCTAATCTCAGTAAACCAGAGCTGCTTTCATGTTATTACTTCAAACGGTAGTTATCTTTCCATTTTGAAATGAACCTCTAGGAAATTCCCAAATTCAGCCAGAGCCACTGCTCCTGGTCATTTCTTGGCAGCTCTTGCTTACCCCAAAACTGCAGTCTCTGCTTTTCCTTACCAGTTATTTTCATTTTATGTTCTCTTAGTTTAATATCTTTCAGTGCTCCTTTCCCTCCTTAGCCTCTCTGGTACTGCCCCAACTGGGTTATATTGCCCACTGCATAGAAGGAAGCTAATTCACTGAGACAGCAGAGGTTGCAGCAGAGAACGAGTTTAATATCGCAGGGCACCAAGCGACGAAACAGTAGAAATTTCTCAAATCCATCTTCCTGAGTGTTTTGGGGCTAGGGTTTTTAAACATAGTTTGGCAAAAAAAAGGGCTAGCTAGGGAATTGGGTCTGCTTATTAGCTGGGGATGAACTCGTAGGGTTGGGAAACAGAAATTATCTTCTTATGCTGAGTCAGTTTCCAGGTAGAGGGTCACAGAACCTTTTGAATCACTTCCTAAGTGTGGCCACTGGTCTGGTTGGCATCTTGTGGTCCACTCGAATGCAGTCTGGAAAGTATCTCAAAGACCAGTCTTAGGTTTTATAATAATGATGTTATTTGTAGAAGTAATTAAGAAGGCTATGAATCTTACAACCAAGTTCTGTGACTCCTGAGTAGTAAGCAATTATAGGAAAGCAAGCTAGAAAACAGTGGTTGGTTATTTTTTCCCATACCTTTGCAGAGTTCAGGCCCCTACCACAGTTCCCACCATGTGGCCCTTTATTAATTTTATAAAGGGCACTTTCATCCCCCTCCTTACTTACCGTTCTACCCTGCTTCTGCGCTGGTATCTTTACTTTAGCTGGGCTCACAGCGCAGGCTTTTCTCCTTCACAACCATCCTTAAGTCCTCTGGTCAGCTGTCCTTAAGGGCTTCTAGTCCATCCTTTACCCAAAGCAGATTTACATTTCTAACACCCACATTTGCATTCAAAATATATAGGATGGTTGCTAGTCTGCTACAGAAAACTGTATGTAGTTAAGAAGGAGTGCTCTTCAGTATAACTATGAAATTTAAAAATATGACCTCAAAATTCAAAAACAAACTGCATCTTTCATTAAATGCCAACATTGTATAAAATGCTTGTTTTGCTGTGGACTAAGAAGTACAAATAAAAAATTGTGTCATACATATAAAAAACAACCTTTTTTCCTAATATTGTCTAGTAGAATGAATGGTAACAGCAAAAAGAAATTTGACCACAGGAGCTATGGCATTCATGAAGTCCAAATTTCTCTTGTCCAGAATCTCTTGTATCTGAATATGCTGGTTTCTTGGGGCTAATGAATCTTAAATAGAGATATATAATCCAGGCTCTGGGAGCACAGGACAGAATAAATAACTGCCTGGGGCATTTAGGAAAGTTTCCCTTAAGAAATTTCTGAGCTGGATTTTGAAGGATGAGTTCAAGGGCGATTGGTCCTATTCTAGGCAAAGGGAACATCAAAAGCATGCTAAAAGCACAGTGATATTAACAGATATCAGTTGTTCTGGGAATGGGAAGTCTATACAAATGTGTGAGCTTATGGCACAGAAGAAGTTAATTGAAGGAGAGGAAGCCTAAAACTTTGGCACTAACCAGATGGAGAGGAGCTTACACATGCTATACCTAGAAGGGTGACTTTTTTCTGGAAGTGTGTAGTGTCATTAGAAATTTTTAAGCAGATGAATAATTTGATCGATCAATTTCTGTTTTCAAAAGATAATCCTAACAATAACATGGAAAAAGAATGGGAAGGAGATGAGACAAAAGTTCTTAGATGCAGTGGTATTTGGGGAACAAATTAGTCACACACTGCATAATGACATTTCAGTCAACTACAGAGCACATATACCATTGTAGTCCCGTAAGATTATAATGGAGCTAAAAAACTCCTATCGCTTAGTGACACTGTGTTTGTCATAACATCATAGCTCAATGCATTATCTTTTCCGTGTTTAGATATGTTTAAATACACAAATACTTAACCATTGTGTTACAGTTGCCTACAGTATTCAGTACAGTAACATGCTATCCAGGTTTGTAGCCTAGGAGCAATGGGCTATACCATAGAGCCTAGGTATGTACTAGGCTATACAATTTAGGTTTGTGTAAGTACATTCTATGATGTTCACAGGACAATGAAATTGCCTAACAATGCATGATACATTTCTCAGAATGTATCTCCATCATTAAGCAATTTGTGACTGTATTTCTCCCTAGCCTCCCATCCAGTTTCAGGGGATCTCTATCTCTCCACTCCTTCCCTGGGCTTTCTCTTGATTTTTCAGAGACTGAGAACTTGGTTGGGCCAGTTGAAGGTGGATGGGTTACTGTTCTCCCTGAGGCATGCCTCTCCTGTGCTTGCTGCCTCCTCTGCTGCTAGATTTGGAGTGAAAAGTGGGAAGTTCCATTTTGGCCTTCAGTTCTAGCTAGGTTCTTTGCTTTTACTACAATTTTACTTTAGCACTATCAGGCACTTGCAGGTGTACTAATAAAGGCAGTTCCTTTTTATTCATGAGGCTATTAGTATGTATAAGGCTCCTTTGTCAGGGATATCCAGGGGAGATTTGGGGCACTACACTCACCCTGAACTCCTAATAACCCTAATGACAATACAGAGGAAAAAAATTCCAGACATTTCAGAGGTAGGATCAACAAAATGAGGCCTGGGTGAAATCCTGTCTAATAGCATGTGCACAAAGAATAGAAGGGATGGGAGCAGGCATTTAAGGAAAATACACAGCCGCAAGCATGCAGGTAGATAAGGAGAGGACAAATTAAAGCAATGGCAAGAGATCCAGTTTAGTCTAAAACTGAAGATTCCAAGCAGAGGACTTTGTAGTTAATTTGGATAAGCAGTAAAGAGCCAAGAGACTTTGAGCATGGGAGAGGCGCTGGCTTAAGAACAGAGGTGAAGAGTTCACTCAGGACGCTGTGAGTTTGCAGTGCCTCTGAATCTCAGCTGATGTCCAAGAGGCATGTAGAGATAAGGCCTAGAGCTTAAAAGAGAAATTATGGCACATAGGCACACACTATTAATAGATATCAGTTGATTAGTATTACCCTCTGAGTTACATTCTGGTGATCTGTACATTGTATTATATAATATTGTGCTATAAATTCTAATTGTCCTTATTGGAAGAGACATTTGCATGTTCTATTTTTGATGTCATTGTTAAAAATAAGTAATAACATTTTCTTTTTTACCATTTTGGGTTTTTTTTTTTTAACCAGAGTGGCATTTTATTTTGTTTTGTTTTGTTTTCTCTGTGCCTGCGGAGAAAAACTAGTTGTGTCTAAGAGTAGGTCACTGTCAATTTTATTCAACTATATGGGAAGGAACATTTTAGAAGATCTGAAAAAAGTTAGTCATTTCTTTTTTAGGATAATGTAACTCATTTTTTTAGTTAGAGGTTTAAAACTCTACTTCTGTCACTCCGTATCCTTTGAAAACAAACTCTTTTTGGCTTGATTACAAATGTTAGTGAGGGCTCTTTAATTCCAGCTCCAATCATCAATCATCTGTGGTTCAGGAGACCAGCATGATGTCCCAATCACCCATTTGTAAAACAGGTTTATTAATTCTGTTAGGAACAGGAGCCGAATGAGATGAGGCAGTAATGGTTCCTACCAGAATTACCCTTTGATCAAAGTCTATTAAACCTGACATCAGTGCTTTTGTTGGTGGCCTGTGCTTCCCTGGAATAGCACCAAGCTTTGAAGTGCTTTATTGTTTTTTATGAGTTTTACTGCATTTTGTTCCCCTCTTCTTCAGTTCTAATAACTGACTTTTAATCCTATCATCATGGCCAGGGGATTTGTCTCTAAAGACCAGTAGTTATACCATGGTGCAAAACAGAGCGAACAGATTAGGTCCCTGAACCTTTCAGATAAAAACATGCATTTTGCTATCTTAAGTATTTTGCAGTTTTTATTCCCAGCATTTCTCACCAAAAGCAATATTTTTGTTTTGTTTTACAAAAAAATATTGAACAAAAGACAGAAACATAATAAATGAGTGTCAGCTGTATAACTGATGGGAGGAATATATTCTATCTTCCACGCTCCTTATGACATAAGCATGTTGATGTAACTGTATTTTTCTCCTAAGCCTTGTGATAAAAATTACTGTGGGCTTAGATTGCTACTTCTATTAGGAATACCTACATATAAGTTCCTTATTTATCACCTATTAAAAAGATCATTTAAGCCGGGCGTGGTGGCTCACGCCTGTAATCCTAGCACTCTGGGAGGCCGAGGCGGGTGGATCACTCAAGGTCAGGAGTTCGAAACCAGCTTGAGCAAGAGTGAGACCCCGTCTCTACTAAAAATAGAAAGAAATTTAATCGGCCAGCTAAAAATATATAGAAAATACTAGCCGGGTATGGTGGCGCATGCCTGTAGTCCCAGCTACTCGGGAGGCTAAGGCAGAAGGATCGCTTGAGCCCAGGAGTTTGATGTTGCTGTGAGCTAGGCTGACGCCACGACACTCACTCTAGCCTGGGCAACCTAGTGAGACTCTGTCTAAAAAAAAAAAAAAAAAAAAAAAAGATCATTTAATAAAGTTATTTCCTTACAAGGGCAGTAATGGTGAGTTGGGATATTTGTCTATAACTTGTTACTATAATGTCTTTTCTAAATGCAAGAATGTAGTTACAAAAGACTTTTTAGCTTAATCTTGCTATTTAGTAACAAAGTTTTACTAGGCCTTAAAAATATTTTCTTTCTGTGTTTCCTGCCCATCTTTACATCTAGTAAATGCTAATAACAATAATAATTAATTTTTAAAATAACAACCTGAATGCTATGGGCACTGAATATTTATCTATCAATATGATGGTTGTAATTTGAGGATTCTGGTCTATTTTGCTGAGACTGATAAAGCTTACTTCTGCCTTTAAGGGACAGGGAATCATGTTATTGATAAATCTAACATTTTTTAAAAACATGCATTTATTTGGGGAGCATTCTGTTTGCAATTATTTCTTACTGCCTTTTTCTCAGGTGCTTTAATCAGTTAATCCAATGACAACTATAGAAGTGCCACCAACTCTACTAAAAGAGGATACTTTATAAAAAATTAATTCAATAAAAAAAGGATAATAGAAAAGTCGTTAGAAGCATGTTACAGATAGAGAAATTTTATATTTATATTTAGTGTCTGTGACTACAAATCAATATCTTGTTAAAGGTCACTTTCTTCTTTTATTAACCAGACATGTCCCAAACACATGTTGAAATCTCCATGAGGAGTTAATGGTAATATGTCTCTGTCTCAAAACATCAAGGATGGTGTGTTTTGTTTTAAGCTGAGACATATAAGTCATTTGAGTCCTGCCGTACAGTAATTTCCTAGCCATTAGAATCCATGTGCTTTCTGCTACTCACCTCATGAACAGTTTCCCTCTTTTTGACTGCATGAACATTCTATGTGTCGTTTGTACTCTTATGAGTTGCTGTTCAGAGTCCAGTTACAGTGATAAATGAGCTCAGCTAGCACATTTCATGCTTGCACAGGAGTTACTCTGTGTTAGTATTCTTCCATTTTTAAAAATTATTATTTGAGAGAAGCCAGATGGAGTCTCATGACATATGTAAGAGAATTCATGTATTTATTTCTCCTTGAAAAGAGTGAGGTTCACCACCCATGTATATATTCCCATATGAACTTTCAATCACTCTTTACCTCCAGAAAATTAAAGAAAGAATGGAGCTATTAAAACCACAAGTGCATCTTCAGATGTTTTATTCTAATCTCTTAACCTTTGTTGGGTCCTGAATCTCTTTGAGACTATGGAGAGAGTAAAGAATTGCTCCTCCAGAATGCACATACAGTGCAGACTACATGGATAAGTAATTTCAGGGACTTCCTAGGCTCACTGAAGGCCAAACCAGGGCTTGTGAAAAGCCCATGGACCCCAAGTTAAGAATTCATATTCAATAAACCAGTAACCTTTCTCTGTTCCCATCCAGCAGGTGTAATTATCTTTAGGATGTGTCAAAGGGATTTTCTCATCTGTTTTTCTATTAGTCATAGCTACTAAATGTCAAAGAAACCTCATCAACCAACTTCCTGCCCGTTTGCCCAGAGGCTACAATCAGAAAGCATAACTGATGACATGGATCAGTTTCTCACTGATTACCTGAGAGGAAATCTTTATTCCTTTTAGGCCTTCTAGCTTCTGGCAGCCCCATGGCCAGGACACTAACTTGTAAAGTTTACTGCCTGTGACAGCATTCATCATTGTCCAATTTAGCCACTGTAACATTAGCTAAAGTCATTGCTAATCTTGCAATGATTCTTTTGCTAAAATTGTATTCCTGTGGTATCCTTTGGTTCACAAAATTATTTCCTTTCTAACCACTCCCTTCTTTTCTGGATTTTATATGCTATGTTTTCAATTTATTGTTACCGAAGTGGCATATGGTTTTACAACAGCACCTATACTGATTACACCAGTGCACTGTTAGTAAACTCCCATAGTGGCAGAGGTATAGGTCAATTTCTGATTACTGTCAGTCTCTGCTAACCTTTCCTCTCAACCTGCCTCTGGCACATAGTGAGAATTTCTCAAATGCTGTTTTTCAAAATTAGTCATTGCTTAAATAATAAAAGAAATTCTTTTAAAATTGGCTTAAATAACTTAATTAAGATCAACTGTAAAAGCTGTTATTTGAAGGGCTGGAGAATTCTCCTTTTTCAGAAGATTTCTTGTTTTGTTTTGTTTCCTTGGGAGGGTTGCTTTTGTTTTAGCAAATCTTAAACAATTTTGTTTTATTTTTCTCTTGGGGTGGTGAGGTTAGTCATTAAAGAAATAAATTATTTAAAATGTACAATGGGACAAAAGATTCTGATGTTATTTAAACAGTGTTCAGTGTATGTGACAGTAGCCTATTGCATATTTTATGTATATAGCTATGCTGACCTCAGTTTGTTTTATTGGCTTCTCTTTAAAAATGTTTTTAAAAGTATATCTAGACAGTTGAGAGAGTGTGTGAGGCACCAAATCAATAACAAGCAAATTAAGAAAGACTCCTTAATTAATGGTGAAATCTTTATCACATTTCTCCAATCAGCTCCCTGTTAGCTGGCATTGTATCCTCTCTGGAGAAACTGACTGGACCAAGAAAAAACTCACAGAGACTGAAAGGGATCTCCCAGAACAGTCAGTGATGATCCTATAGTGAAGTCCCCCATATGGAACTTCAGCCAAGAATAGGGTACAAAAGAAATAGAGACAATGTAATGAGCTGAAGAAAACTTGAAAACAAAACAAAAACTACCATTAATAGCTACGGAGAAGTTAAAGAAAGTATTGCGCTCATGAAATAGCAATGAGAAAAAGAAAAAGAGAACAGGGACAAACTCTTAGAAATTAAATAGTAATATCAGAAATTAATAATTCAATAAGGAAGGAAAGAGATAATGAAGAAATCGCCCAGAATGTACAACACATAAAGAGATGGAAAAAGAAAAGAAAATCAAATAATCTGTTCAGAAGCTTTTTTCGTAATAAGAGATTCAGAAAGAGCAGAGGAATAAAAAGCAATAAAACTCCCAGAACTGAAGGACATAAGTTTATCTGATTAAAAGTGCCTACTGAGGCCGGGCGTGGTGGCTCACGCTTGTAATCCTAGCACTCTGGGAGGCCGAGGCAGGCGGATCGCTGAAGGTCAGGAGTTCGAAACCAGCCTGAGCAAGAGCGAGACCTCATCTCTACTATAAATAGAAAGAAAGTAATTGGCCAACTAAAAATATATAGAAAAAATTAGCCGGGCATGGTGGCACATGCCTGTAGTCCCAGCTACTTGGGAGGCTGAAGCAGAAGGATCACTTGAGCCCAGGAGTTTGAGGTTGCTGTGAGCTAGGCTGACGCCACGGCACTCACTCTAGCCTGGGCAACAGAGTGAGACTCTGCCTCAAAAAAAAAAAAAGTGCCTGCTGATTTCTGGGCACGGTGGCGGGTGTGACTATAATTCCCAGTTACAGGAGGATCTCTTGAGCCCTGGAGTTCAAGGCTTGCCTGGGCAAGACCTCATCTCTTAAAAAAAAATTAATTAAAAAAAAAGTGCCTACTGAGCACCTAGTATAATGAATGAGAAACCAAGACACACACTAAAACCACTACCCTTCTGATTTTTCCTTTAGTTTTTCTTCTGAATCTCTATTTCTCATTCCATCCTTCATGTTGTTCCCCAGCCTTCTGTCCTTGACTTTTACCTTTTCCTACTTGCTTAAACTACCTCCATGTGTCATGACATCCAATTTCATGATTTTATGTATGTCAGTGATTCCCAAATATTGAGTTGACTCTTTCCCTTGGACTCCAGACCTACTTCCTGGAACCCTCCACTCTGGTAGCCATCAGTTCTCATATATGTCCAAAAGTGAACTTGTTTTCTTGTATCTTTTTGCCTTCTAATGAACCTATTTGTTTTTCTGTATTCCCTATTGCAGTAACTGAAAATATTAGGTCATTAAATATGAAATGTCCAATTTTCAATCAATAGTTTATTATATCTTAAACAAGAAGCAGTATAATTAATCATAAATATTCGTCTAGACTATCGACACAGTTTGGCCATCTTTACGGTAGCTTATTTATGCCAGCAGTGAGGAAGCCCAGAAAGCGAGTGGTGATGAAATCACAAAAGGCATTTTCCACAGCTTGTTGAGAATTGAATATGTTTCCTTGCAAGATGTGGTCCAAAGTCTGGAAAGAAGTGGTAGTCAGTTGGTGCAAGATCTGGTGAATACAGTGGATGACAGAGACTTTCCAAGTCCAGCTTCTGTAGTTTGAGCAACGTAGTTTGCATGACATGTGGTCGAGCATCGTCTTGCAAGAGGATTTGTCTGTCTCTGTTGACCAGTCTCAGCTGCTTAATCGCACCCTCCTCATCATTTCATCTAACTGGTTGCAGTAGACATCCACTGTAATGGATTGACAAGATTTCATGAAGCTAGTCTTTCTATCTCTATGAATTTTCTAAATCTTTCTTTCTTACACAGTACCTCCAAGAAGTACAAATAAGATTCATTATGTAAAATATCTCTTTACAATATATGGTATTTTGCTATCATTATCTACAGTAGTGTTTTAGTTACTGTTTTAGTTATCTATTATTGCATAACAAATTACCCTAAAACTCAGTGCCTTAAACAATAATAGCCATGTATTATTTCTCATAGTTTCTGTGGGTACAGGATTGAACAACAGGGCTGGCAAGTCTACTCCGCGATGACTATAGCCTTTGCTGGAAGACCCTGGGGCTAGGGACTGAAAACATCTGAAGGCTTGTTTACTAACATATCTGGCCACTGATGCCAGCTGTCACCTGGGGACCTTTCTGGGGCTATTAGCTGGAGCACCAGACATGATTTCTCCATGTGGCTTGGGCTTCCCATACCATGATGGCTAGGTTCCAAAGACATGCATCTCAAGAGAAAAAAAAGGGCGGGAGAGATAGTCACCCAAATAGAAGTCATACTATGACATGTGGTCCTCCAGATCCCCAAGTGTGGCCCCTCGATCGAATCCACACTTTGGATTCAGTCAAAAGGCCACACTCAAGGATCTAGAAGGCCAGAGGTTCCCCATCCAACTGTAACTGCATTCTGTTGGGTGAGACAGTTACAAAGATCCACTTAGCTTCAATGGAGAAGAACATAGACCTCACCTCTCAATGGAGGCATGTCAATGTTACATTGTGAAAAGAGCGTGTGAGAGGAGATAAGAGTTGGTGTGGCCATATTTGGAAATGTAGTCTGCCATAGTGTGTGTCCAACATAGTTCCCAATTTCACTCCTAGAAGAATTTCTCTAAAATTAACTCCTGTAATTTACCTTAACTGATAGTTAATCAGTTGAGAAGTCAGGTAACCTACTTTCTCTAATTAGGAAATTGAGATGTACACATTGAAAAGATGAAAACCATGAGATAATGATGTAGCTATTCATAGACAAAAATATATACATGTTTCTTGAAAACAAGATAATTATTAAAGTGTGTCTGTTAAAGAAGCTAGTCTAATTAATAGCTTTAATGTTGTTTGAAAAGTGCTTCCTGGTCAAGTAAACATTTTAATATGAATAACATTGTTTATGAACATTGTATTTACAGTTTGGGCATGAAAACATTTTTCTATGTCCTTGATTGACTTGAAATATTTAAATACGTAATTGCTTCCTTTCCCTGACATGTATACCTAGGGCAGCTAGGTTATGAAGTATATTTTTATTATAGAAATTCTCTAACCAAATTACTTTACCTCTCTAAAATATCAGTTTCCTTATCTGCAATATGGAAATAATAATAGTACCTACCTCACAGAGCTGACATGAGGATTAAATGAGTTAATGTATGTAAAGTGCTTGGCACCCAATAAGTGCTAAGAAAAAAGTTAGACACAGAAAGTACATGGATGTGTTAATGATATTTTGTATGTATGTATACATGAAAAGTCATAGTGTAATTGAATTCATTTTCAAAAAGGTATTCAAAGGATAAGGCAATATAGTTAATGAAATTATTTTGTCAGGTTCTTTCATTTAAGAGCATATTGTCTCTTTTTTTTTTAAGTGTGGATATAACATTTAAGAGCATATTGTCTCTTATTTTAATTATTTGCTTTTCTCCTAGTTTGAAAAAGAAAAACAGCATGATATTCGATCATTCTTTTTACCAAAACCTAAAGAAAGAGAGTTGGTGACCTCCTGTGATGAATCAAGGATATTCCAGGAGAAAAAAACTATAGTGGCATCAGACCACAGAAAAATACTTGCAAGAGATACCACTGATTATGAAAGTGATTTTGAATCTGAAGCTAAAAGATTGAAATTGGTTGCCACCAATGACCACTGCAGTCCCCCTGAGGAGACACCATCATGGCCCAGGCAAACCAAAGCTCCACTCATGGATGGTGTCCATGAAGCCAAGTCCCAGCCAACCACCCTAGCTGTTCCTAGAGAAGACTGGCAGTGTAGTTTCTGTACCTATATCAATAATTCAATGTTACCTTTTTGTGAAATGTGTGAGAATCCTCAAGGCAGTGCTGGTGAGTACACAGAAGGTGACTATGGAGGTGGGGACTGACAGTGATGTCTTTGGATAACCTGTGCTTTTAGAGACTGCTGTTATCAAAGGTTAGTGTGACTCAGTACGGCTTTAGCTTTTAAACTGGAGTAAGAACTTCACGTAGTGAAGACTGATTTATCCCTTGTGGAATGTGAAAATCTCCCAGTTCCGTCAAGAATGTATATCCCCAAGCGTCTGTGATATGGCATTAATTTGGCACAAATGGACATTTCTGATTAATGTCAGCAGGGTGTGAATTCAGTGGGTAGGAAAAGAAGCTCTGTTGCTATGGTAGCAAATATGCCTTATAGTCATAGACCTGCTGTTTTCTTTCCTCTGTAGATAATACTTGTTTTTAAGGAAATTATAGATTATTTTTATGTTTAAATAGCAAAATAATCCAGTGTAGCTTCTTTGCCTAGTCAGTATACATTGTACCATTTTTCTTGCCTGACAAATCATCAAAATTCTTTTATAGATCTTCTTTTAAGAACCAATTTGATGTCTGTTTTATGGGTTCATTTGTTTCTAAAACAAAGTCAGAAATCATAAACTTACCTCAGGTATGTTTTCATAGCATGATATGCGATTTCCTGATGTTTAGTTTCTGAAATGGTTATTAATACCCATGGTTATTACAAAAAAAAAGCTCATTAGTGTTGTTTCCAATTTTAGAGAGCATTTTTATGGTAATAAAACATGCCAAGTTGACAGATATGGAAACTGGATGTACTCATTTTATTTTATCAACTGTAATAATTTTACACATCTAATTTTCCATCATACATTAATTCTTCAGAATATTGACACTGACCAAAAATCAGCTAAGATATAAACTCTGATATTGCAAGTCCTTCTTCCTGCCTTGCTTTCCTCTCTGTCTTAGTTCTAATCTGAAGGAAAATTTAATCAGGAGCTGAATCTTCCCTCTTTCACTTCTGGGTGCTCCTACCAAAATTGACAAGTCTGCCATCTGCGTGGTTAAATTTGTAATGTGGACGCCTGTTGTCTATGAACTAAATTGGAATCACAAGCTTATTCCATGTAATATCCCTACCATAATTAGCATGATTCCTTGCAATTCCCAACTGCTACAGGCAATAAAAATAAAGTATATCGTGACTATAAAATAATGTCAGTTCACATTAAGTATATACCTTTAGAGATTTAGCAACAAAAATCGTAGTTTAACATGGGTTTTATTGTTCTGACTTTCCTCTGTGATACCAAGAGCAACAATGAAAGTTCCTAGATGCATGATTTAATAAGCAACCTGTCAAGCAATTTAAAAAAAAACCTGACTACCTTTTCTGAATATAAAAGTCTGATTAGAGAGAAATATTCTAAGTAACAATGATATTACTATATGTAAAAGTTATAAATATTAGATTTACATTACCCTAAATTGGCAGCCTTGATTTGGATGCACCCCAACAGTATTGAAAAGTGGAATTAATTCTAATTCACTTAAATTTTTAAGTGATGCCTTCCATATGACACTTTGAGGAAAGAGTAGAATTCAGAAACTTAGAAGAGCAATATTAGAATGTTACAGACTATGAAGGTTGCTAATATAGTCTCTAGTGCAGTAGAGAAAATTTGGTGTAGTATATATTGAATGCTAGTATTTGTCAATATCTAGCACTTCTCTTGTGCTTTGTTCTTAAAAATCTGTATTTCATACAACATCTTACACCTCATATCATCCAAATTTATGTCTCTAACTTGAATTCCAGGCTGGATCTATCCAGTGGCCTATGTAACATCTTCACCTGGATGTTCAGTGGCTCCCTCAAGCTTAACATATCCAAAATAGAACTCTCGATTCTTCATCACTGCCGCATCTAACACCCAAATCTTCTCTTCTTTGATCTTTACTACATCACGCTAAAAACCTAGGCAATATCTTTGATATCTTCCTTGACTCCTACACTCAATCCATCAAGTAACCTCCAGAATAAATCTTGATTCCAGCCACTTTATTGCTATCATCCTACTCAAGCCACCATCATCTTTCTTCCAGACCATAATAGCTTCCATACTAATCTCCCTCATTGTCATCCTTCTGTGCACAGCAGCCAGAGCGATCCTTTAAAAACTTAGATCATTGTTATTCCTTTGCCTAAAACTGTATAACGGCTTACAGTTACATTTATAGTCTAATCCAAGAATATAGGCCCCGAGGGCAGGCTGCCTAGATTCCTGAACAGCTCTCAAATCAAATGGGACTCCTGAGAGCTTGGTCCTTACAACTTTTGCTATGGTAGTACTCTCTGCAACCCCTTACTCACAAAACTTTGGTTGTGTTGTTTATTTATTTGTTTACGTTATTGTCTATCTCTGCCACTTAGAGTGGAATCTCCAGGAGGCAGGCACTCACCTGTCTTGTTCCTTGCTATCTCTTCAGCACCTAGACTAGTACTGGGTGTATATTAGGCTCCCAATTTATGTTTTGAAAGAAGGAACAAACATTATTAATTTTGTTTCTTTTTATAGGACATAGCTGTGACTTTTTAAACTGTACTTTTAAATGTAAATTATTGTTTGATTTTAATAATTGTACATATAGATAGCCTCAACCATATCGAGGATAAAAACAAAAGTAAGAAGGATGATTCTCAGAAAAACACCTCCACAAACGTTCAAACTAGCTCAGACTGTGAAAAACAAGTCCTTGCACAGTCAGAACCTGACCGGTTGGCTGAGAGCAAGGAAGAAACATCAAAGATTGAAAGGAAAGACAGACTTACACCCCAGCCAGGTAATGGTAAGTCTTGTTTCCATTTCCAGCATCCAAATAATAACTACATACTTTAATAGGTAATACTGTTATTAGGTTTTCAATTACTACCTTGTTCCAGGTTCCTTTTATTCCCTTTTATATTAAAAATACCAACCATTTGTAACCACATACTTAAACACCAGATGGCTGGAAGAGCTGAGTGTGTCTGTTGGCATTCAGACATTACACACAGAGCAAAACCGATAAATAGCTGCATGTGCTGCCACCAGGCCTGTTGCCCAGCCTCAACTGAGCCTAGCCCATTCACACAGTGAGGGTGCTGTTTTGATATTTGGGAGGTGCTTATGGACAAAACAGTAGGATTGACAGATGATTAACAACCACTTAGCATATCATTAATCCTTTACACAAAAATTCTTTTAGATGACTATACTTAATTAGCATATTTTTAAAAAGTATTCTTTTAAAAAATGTCTTTAAGGAACATAATTTCAAGGCTATATGAATCGTGACTGCATTTGGAACCAACTATGTAATGTTTCACATTTATTTACTTTTTGGTTGATTCCATTCATTATTTATAGCTGTGATGGTTAGCAAATACCAGCCTGTATGGCATACATCACTGTCTTTTATGGGCCAGCTGGCAAAAGCCTATGAGTACTTTTGGGTTATTTTCCTTGTTACTCATGACCACAGTAACCTATAGATAGATATTCTTATTAAAACAAACCCAAAATTGCTGGGAATGAGACTATTGAAGTTTTTCTTCTAAGTTATTAACAGTTGCTTTTAAATGCTGATAAAATTTGGAATCAGATTCATAGCCTTAAAATGAAGTGTTGGCCAGGCACAGTGGCTCACACCTGTAATCCCAGCAGTTCAGAAGGCCGAGGCGAGAAGATCACTTGAGGCCAGGAGTTTAAGACCAGCCTAGGCAACATAGTGAGACCCCATCTCTACATAAAAAGTAAGAAAATTCACCAAGCATGGTGGCATGCACCTGTAGTCCTAGCTGGTTGAGAGGCTGAGGCAGCAGGATCCCTTGAGCCCAGGAGTTCAAGGCTGCAGTGAGCTATGATCATGCCACTACACTCCAACCTGGATGATAGAAGGAGACCCTGTCTCTTAAAAACAAAAAGAAAAAACAAAACAACAGAAATCATCATAGATTTCTGCATCTGAGAAAGTAATTTACAAGGTCATGGAGGAACTGTGACAGAGGTTAAGAGCACAGGCTCTGGAACCAAATTACTGGGTTTAAATCCTCTTACTACTGGTATGACCCTGGGCAAGTGAATGTGCCTCAGTTATCTCTTGTGTAAAATGCACTATTTATTTCTAAGAAGTGTTGGTATATGTACTTAGAATGGTGCCTAGCACATTCTATGTGCTTGCTAAGTGTTAACTATAATTATTATTTAGACCAGCTTTCATAATCCTTTCTCCCTTGCAGAATAAATTAGACAGTAAGACTGAGAAAGGGCTAAATAAGAAGAGATTATTAGAAAAGAAGCTTGTCTACTCATCTCCTTTTGTGAATGTGCAGTACCGGGCCATAGGGAATCAGGCGTAAGTGGCCCTCAACATAGCCGTATTGCTGCTAATAATCAAAATGGTGCCCATTCAGTCTCAACTGAAATCCACCCTAGCAAAAGGGATAGATTCTAAACTCCTTCAAGACAAATAACAACTCTTGTTGACAAGAAATCCTTCCTATGTCTAACTTGTATTTTTTTCAGCTAATTCTGAATCTGTTTGTTTCTTGTTAGGTCATTAGCAAAAATGTGAAGCAACTAATGCCACATAAGTTGATACGTTCTTAGATTGCCTATCATGGTAGTTTTATTTCAAGCCTAGACACACATTCATTGTCAAATATATTGATATTTTTTATATAGCTATTTCATCATTCTAACCTATAGATTAAAGTAAGCTATTTTAGATAGCTTCAGTTTCTCTTTTTTCTTCTTTATTAGAACAGTTGAAGAGTTCAGACACTTCACCAGTGTATAACACCTTAATGTTTTGTGCAAGTAAGAACACTGACCGGATTCACCTCTATACTGAGGTAAGCATCATGCCATTCTGTAGCTTGAGACATAAAAATGACTTCCTTTTTTCATTTTTCAGTGGAAATATTTAATTTTGTTAACAATGAGACAAGCATCTAATTATTCGCCTCCTTAAAGCTAATTTCTAAATTCCTGTGTAAAATCTAAAGACCACAAGAGACAAAACAATGTAGTCATTAAGAATATAGATCTCAAGAGCAGACTGCCTCAACTCAAATCTCTTACTAACTGTGTAATCTTGGAAGCATTACTCAAGTGCTCTGTGCTTCAGTTTCCTCAACTATAGAGTGTGGAGAAGATCCACTGCAAAGATAAAACGAGCTGAGTCCTGTGAAGCACTTAGCACAGTGCCCAGCCAACATGAACTCTCGGGAAATGTAGCTCCTGCACTGCTCGTTTCTAGCAACAGGAGCAGCAGTAGTCCTGCTTATTCATACTGAGTAAATTCTAGGAAGCTTTTGTCATATGATTGCTGATTCCTGCTATAGCCTAGCTTAGCAGTGCCTGAATTTTTTTTGTTTTGTTTTAGAGACAGGGTCTCTGTCACCCAGGCTAGAGTGCAGTGGCATTTTAGCTCATTGTAATCTTGATCTCCTGGGATCAAGGAATCCTTCCACCTCAGCCTACCAAGTGGCAGACCACCACACCTAGCCAATTTCTTTTTAATATAGAGACTGGATCTCACTGTGTTTCCCAGGCTCGTCTCCAACTCCTGGCTTCAAGTGATCCCCTCCTCAACCTCAGCTTCCCAAAGTGCTGAGATTACAGGCATGAGCCACTGGGCCCTACCCCAGAGAGCTTTTATTTATATAGGTTATAGCTATTGATATTTCCTACATTTGAAGTTAAAATGGAGGCTCTTAAATATATTCATTTATTCACTTAAAAGTAGCAATAATAAACCCATTATATATGTATATAAACAACATTTTATTAAAAATAGTTATCTTTTCTAAGGCAAAATATATTTAGTGAGAAGAGTATTATTGTTTTACATTTTTAGCAATTTTCTCTAAAGTCTTAATAGAAGACAATGGGATTATCATATCTGCCTCTGCATTCAGTTTGTTGAGATATCACATGATGTACCCACTGGAAAAACTTCACCATACATTTGTGAGGAAAAGGCAAATAGTATTAATATCCTAGTATTGATATGAAAATGCTTCTGACTTTGTGGCACCTCTGGAAGGATCTCAGGGATCATGTAACAATCTATGGCCTAGGTAAACTAGTGTGAGTATTTGAGGAAAAAATTGCTGAGCTTATGAATCTGTTATTTGGTCTACAATTGCAAATTTCTGATCTTTATAAGTATAGTATTTGTAACTTTTTAAACTTGTGGTCCATTTTATTGATATGTTAAAGGATAACTTATGTTGGAAATGATCAAACTTTCAGTTACAGGTTTTCCACTAAACCAAATATAGATATAGATAGATGATGTGCCATGTAATAATCTTCATTTAGGAGGAAATGACTAGGATCATGAACACCAAGATACCCCTGCAGCCTCCAGCATGGGACCAAAGCTGAGAGAAAGACACCAAGAACCAAGCTAGGCACAATGCTCCTCTGGTAGGCTTGGAGCCCTGTCTACCCTGTGGATCCACTAGACTCCAATGGTGACCCAGACTACAGGGAGTACCAATAACTCCTCTGCTCAGTGCCTGAGCCACCCTCATCGCTCATGTGGGAGGAGCCGTAGGCTGTACTTCTTTCTCAGACCATCACATGAGAGGAACAGAAAAGTGGTCTCCAGATGAGCTTGAAGGTAGATAAGCTAACAGCAGATACCTGACAGAGCACACCACAGGAATTCAGAAGCCCTTAAACTTTTTAAGGAGTTAACCTGTACTCTGTATAGTGAAACCTCTGCGTCCTGGATCATCTGATCCGTGTTTTATCCCTCTTGGGGTGGAGATAGGGAGAGAAACTGCAAACTCCAGGTAGAGGGTAGAGCATGCCTGCTGCCAGACTAAACTAGAGCAACAGCCTCACTGACCTGTATTCTGGCTCTGCCACCTGGCCTATGTAACATGGGCCACCGTACCTTCTTGACATCTCTGTTAATGGTCTCAAATGTATTTTTATGACTATTACACATCCCTGTATCATAAAATGTTATCACTCAGTTAATTTTCTAAACACAAGACTCTAAGTTGATGAAATGTTAACCTGTCTTTTTGCAGGTATAGTGGAGTTGAGATGAAAACTTTTCAAACTTTGGAAGAGCTAAAGTAAAATCTAGAAGTAGAAATTTGGATAAAAAGCCTAGTTGACTGCCTAAAAAAACACCCCTTAAAAGGAAGAGGAGTAACAGACATTTAGCATCCTGTTTTGTATTAAAACTATTCATTTCAGCCAGAATCCCAAGTCTAATTCAGGGTTTAGAACTATATATTATAAATATATATATTTAAACTTTAATCAGTATGTAAGTACTTTTTGTGTTTTTTTTTTTTTCTTTTTCCAAATAGTGATAGATGTAGCATTTCTTTTTGGCTGAGAGAACTAGAATATGAGTTCCACTATTATTCATTTAATAGATTTTCATGTGAGAGATACTTCTTTCCCTTTATAAAAGAAATACCTCTACTCATGTTTAACTGACTACAGCCCTGTACGTGGTTACTCTTTACCCTTCAGATATCAGGATATTGTACAGCTCATAATTGGAACCTAAACACACTCCTACGTACTCTCCAGATGGTAGAGTGGCAGAGTCCTCATGGACTAACTTTGCGACATTGCTTTTGGGGAGCAAATTTTAAAATAATTTCTCTAGAATTATTCTTTCTACCTTCTTACTTCCTTGCTCTGTAACAATGGACAGATACATGAACCCATTTGGGGAAGGATATTCAGATTATTCATTGACGTCCTTCTTTGATGTGATACTTAACATTGTCAATGATTATAAACATGTTTCTTTGAGATTTGGGAGTGGACATGCTACTGTTAACTTTTAGGATGTAATATTCTTCTGTGTTGATTTGCAGTGTCTAGTTTTATTGTTTTGATACTTGTTTTCAAGATTAGGCAGTAGAGAAAAGTATGACAGGATAGTAAACAGCATTCCAGGCTGAAGGCACAGGCTCTGGTTAGGCACAGGCAGTAGAGGCACAGAGAGCTCAGCAGAGAGCCTGCCTCCTTCCTGGCTCACCGCCCTTCAGGGGAGCCCTGTGGGACAGACCTTGTCTAGATAAACTGTAGTTTGTCTCTTGGGAGACTGGGCATATTATGCCATAATATTATTTTCTTTTAAAATTGTTACAACTGCCTATGCAAAAATGGATTAATAATGTCTCTGTAATCTATAATCAGGATGGAAAACAGATGAACTGTAACTTCATTCCTTTGGATATAAAATTAGACCTTTGGGAAGATTTACCAGCAAGCTTTCAGCTGAAACAAAATCGATCATTGGTAAGAATAGTTTTAAATAAAATAGCTTCATATGTTTTAAATAAAATTGTTTTAGTAATTTTAATGATCATATTTAGTTTAGTAAAAAGGTACTTTGTGGACTTTTGCAGAGTCAAATCACTGGTTGCATTTTCATCAATCCACCAGCACCTACTAATTACCCTGGTGCTGCTAAGAATAAACATAAAATCTGCTTCCTTGGCAAATGATCACACCTAGAGTTGCTGTTTCTGTGGATAGAATCATCCTCACATCATTTAATTTCTCATTCACAGGATTAGCAACTGTGATATTTGTATCTTACAGAATCACATTTTATCTTTTAAGGTTAAGTTCTAACAATGACAGATTCTGATAGCAGGAATAATACCATGTTGGGTGATTCTTGATTCATTATCAGAAGCACCAGCATGCAGCTCCAGGCCAAGTACCTGCCAGGGAGGCCTTAATTTCGATCTGCAGCTGATTTACCTTCACTGCTGAGAAAGGTCATCATATACAGGGATTGGCCCAGCATGCAGTATACCATTTTTTACAAGAAAATAGTGATTACTTTTTTACCCTTTGAGTGGAAATGAAGCAGTACTCACAGGTCATATGCACCTGTTTTAAAGGAAAAAGTAGCAGTACCTGTTTTCTTTGGTAATATCTAATCCTAATTCTCAGATTCCCTGATAATAGCCAGTTATGTATAATTGACTAGTAAGTAAGAGTAATGGTAAGCCTAATAGAAATGTCCTAGATTTGTTGATGGCTTTTTCCTGTGGTAACTTAAGCATCATTTACAAAGTGCTTGTCAGATGCTGCACTGTCATTCTGTCACCCGGTTTTGCCTTTGCCTTCGCTGCAGTGTGTGCTTCCACACCTCTTCCGGTCTCAATGAGCACATTATCACTGTTGGTCCCTATGTGTGTTAAGGGCATACATTGTGTGTCCTGAAATGTGCCTTTAGAGAATTTTTGGATTGACAGAGAGCTCTTGATAAATGGCAATAGACAGTTTGCAATAAAGATATGAAAACTGCATCAAATTGAAGAAAACCTTAAATTGTGGAATTCAAAACCCTATATTGGAGATATAACAAACATCAGTTTCCTGATGTTGTAAATAGCCTCACTTTCAAAGGAAGATGCCTGGTAAGCTGTTAACTCATTTTATTATCTCATTTTTCTGCCAGATTTTGAGGTTTGTTCGAGAATGGAATAGTCTAACTGCCATGAAGCAAAGGATAATCAGGAAAAGCGGGCAGCTGTTCCGTAGCCCAATTCTTGTCTTAGACGAAATCACAAAGCAACAAACCAAACAAAATTGCACCACAAGGTATGAGTTGTCTTTCTTTTTTTATTTTGTATTATATTGCTTTTCATGGTTCGTTCTGTCTTTCTGTCTGTCTTTCTTTCTTTCTTTCTTTCTTTCTCTATGTCTCTCTTTCTTTCTTTCTTTCCTTTCTTTTTTAAAGATAGGGTCTTGCTTTGTTGCCCAGGCTAAAGTACAGTGGCACCATCCTAGCTCACTGCAGCCTTAAACTCATAGGCTCAAGTGATCTGCTTTAGCCTCCCAAGGAGCTAGGACTACAGACATGGACCACCATGCCTAGCTACTTTTTCTATTTTTTATTGAGACGAGGTCTCACTATGTTGCCCAGGCTGGTCTCAAACTCTTGGCCTCAAGCAATTCTCCTGGCATCATGGTTATTTCTACGTGGGATCTCTGGCATCTTCTGGAACCATTAATGAAATTCTGAAGAGCTAAGAGAAAATTATACCTAAAATCACAGCTATATTATTTTATAGCAACATCATTAGATATTTAGTGAATTTGATCGAATCTGCTGAAAGAGATCAGGCTGTCCAGAATGTTACTCACATGAGTCCCAATCATCTAAAGAAAGGTCAGCACCATGGGTTAGCACAACCTGTGACCTGCCAAGCCTTGGACACATTTTTTTTTTTTGAGACAGTGTCTCACTCTGTCACCCTAGGTAGAGTGCAGTGGCATCATCATAGCTTACTGCAACCTCAAACTTCTAGGCTTAAGCAGTCCTCCTGCCTCAGCCTCCTGAGTAGCTGGGACTATAGGTGTGTGCCACCTATTTTTAGTAAAGACGGGGTCTTGCTCTTTCTCAGGCTGGTCTTGAACTCCCGAGCTCAAGCGATCCTCCCTCCTTGGCCTCCCAGAGTGCTAGGATCATAGGCGTGAGCCACCACACCTGGTCCCTGGGACACTTACTAATAACGGGAATACATTTCACTCTTAGAACATCAGAGCATGCCTCTGGACCCCATCTGCCCGGGTCCCCTGTGGGTGAGCATGGTACCACACAGCAGGGGAGTTGGTTCTGTTTGAACACACTACCACCTAAGTAGTGGAAGGGAACTGTAATCATGTGCATGTCTAGAAATGAGATAAAAGGAAAGGTTAACTCTTAGATATTTGTGACTGTTTTTGCCTTTGCCTTTATAGGTCCCTTTCTAATCTTTGTACACTTACTTTCCTTTCTTGGCATCGCAATCATCTTTGTCTCACTCGGGTATCCCCTTATGTGATCTCAAATCCCCATTCTCCGTAGATGCTTTTCTTAACATGAAGCAAGGATTATTAGGAAAAGCAGTCAGCTGTTCTGTAGCCCAATTCTTGCTTTGGAAGAGATCACAAAGCAACGAACCAAACAGCAGCATTGGCAGAGAAAGCCCTTTAGTGCTTGCTATCTCCGTACACCCAATCTCTCTTTGTCCTCATGTTCCATGAGTTTATGGTCTCCATTGGCTAGCTTTTTCCATTTACACAGTTGGAAAAAATTCTGTTGGTGGTATGTGGGGATGTACATGATTGATTAAATAAATCATGTTAGTCCCATTCAGTGAAAATATCTTTAGCTATTTCAAAGTATGGCATATGGTACAGTTGTATGAAAGAACAAGGAATAATACTTGTAATAAATTGTTAAGGGTAAAAATAAATATTAAAAAAAGTGATAGAGGCTAAGCACGGTGGTTCACGCCTGTAATCTGAGCACTTTGGGAGGCCAAGGTGAGAGGATCACTTGTGATCAGGAGTTCAAGACCAGCCCGAGTAAGAGTGAGACCTCATCTCTAAAAAAAGTACGAAAATTAGCCGGCATGGTAACACACTCATGTAGTCTCAGCTACTTGGGAGGCTGAGGCAGGAGGATCACTCAAGCTCAGAAGTGTGAGGTTGTAGTAAGCTATGATGACACCACTGCACTCTAGCCTGGGAGACAGAGCAAGACCTTGTCTCAAAAAAAGGGTTGGGGGGATGGATATACAAATACATAATTGCTATTATTGACATAGAAATTGTCTAGGATACCTTAGAAACTCTTACCAGAAGTTTCTCTAGAACAGTGGTTCTCAACGGGGGGTCATTTTGCCCCCCAGGGTTGCAATGTCTGGAGACGTTTTAGATTGTCATGACTGAGGGATGCAACTAGGGAGCATCTAGTGGGTGAGGCCCAGGATGCTGCTGAAAATCTAACGGTGAACAGGACTGCATCCCAAACCAAGAACTATCTTTTTCAAAACGTCTATGGTACCACTGTAGAGGAATCTTGCTCTAGAGCATAAGATTAGGGGATTTGTGGAAGTGGTAGGGACTTTATACTTTATGCCAGAATTACAAAGTCATATGACTAAAAACGAAACAGAAACCATGAGTGAATGAATGAGGTCAGGTGTAAAACTAGAAAAGGAGGGTGTATGAGGTAGGACCATGGCAAACTGGGAAGTTTGGAACCCATCTGAAGTCATTCAAATTCAGATTTAAAAATAAAATACTATTCTGGAGGCTGAGGTGGGAGGATCATGTGAGCCCAGGAGTTCAAGACTAGCCCAGATAACATAGCAAGACTCAGTCTCAAAATAAAATAAAATAAAATAAAATGAAATGAAATGAAATGAAATGAAATGAAATGAAATGAAATAAAATAAAAAAAATAAGATATAAACTGTGGAGTCTAATAAGCCCTTTGATTAACTGTATTTATATATGATTTGCCAGTTTTGGACTCTGGCCTAAATTCTTCTGTAATAGTTGAATTTTTCCCATGAGCATGTATCACTTTATATAAAAAATACATTTAAAA
>CAUYRT010066776.1:0-27204 GCA_963574885.1 Lepilemur ruficaudatus | reverse complement strand
CCGCAGGGAATGCCGCACTCCGCGCCCGACGCCAGGACCGCGGTTTCTAAGAACCGTTTTGCTCACTGACAAAGGAATCCATGATACTGTACAGAATTTTTATTTTTAAACTGTCTTTTAAATAATATATTCTTATACAGAAATGGGTACTGTACTTTTTCTTTGGCGGAGTTGTGTATCCCGGGGCTGCTTCCGGCAGTTTCTCCTGTGGCGGTGAAGGACGGACGCTGTGCTTGTCCGAGGACGCGACTCAGAGCAGCCGCCCGGTGTGCTACGTTACGACGCGTACGTGCGTGTAAAGTCACATTAAATGTCACCACGGTGCCCTGAGCGCGAGGACCTGCCCTGTCCTGTGTTTCTGAACAGAGGGACGTCGGTGCCGAGGGTGTCACAGCAAAGGCATGCCCCTCGGGGGGACAGCCACCACTGGGGGGCCCATTTACAGGGAGGTGGGGACTTACATTTAAGTCCTCGGATAGGGGAAGGCTCTCGGGGAGGAGAGCTGCCCCTTCCTTCTGGCCTTCGCACTGGGACATTCTGGTGGCACTGTGCCCACACGGGGCCCGCCCTCTGCGTGTTCGTGGTCCAGCGTCTGCTCCCGCCCGCGATGGCGGCACACACCTGAGCTCGACTGACATCTGGACTCCTGGAGCCTCGATTTGTAAAAAGCCGGGGAAACGCCTGCCGCGTGTCTTCCCGGGCCGTGGCTCCCTCCCCGCTCCCTCCAGGGACACGGTCACCTGCCGAACAGCCTCCGCCCTGAAGAGCTGGTCTCTGAAGGCCGCTTGCACAGGCTGAGCTGTGAGGACCTGTCATGGGTGTTTGGGTTCAGTTTCCTCCCAGCATTTGCTCCCTTTGGGGGAGTTCCAGAACATTTCTTCCCGTCTTGGAACAATTCATTTTTGACCTGTGAAATTCTCATCTCTCCTTGAATCTAGCTGGGCGTAGACGGGAACTATGAGTTCTACACCTCTGCTTGTTTCCGCTCTTGTTTTTCATTTCGATGCTGCTGAAGCCTGTATACATACATATATGGCAACTTTGGTGCAAATACAGCCACAATGACAAGTGCGGAGGGTTTCCTGTCTGCTGCCTTCGTCGGTAAGCGAGCTCTGCGATGTGCTCACGTACCGTGAACGCCTGCCTGCCCCGCCAACCTGGCCCCTTACGAAACCTCAATTGGTTCTCGAACTTTACACTCGCAAAGACACACACCTGCAGACACATAAACACGGCAGCACACGTGTACCGCAGGTGATGCACGTCCGCACACACGCTCTGTGCTCCAGCGCCCTCGCTCTGTCGGGGCTGTACCACGTCCTGAAGCAACACGCGCAGCCGCTAACAACATGTGCAAGCTGAGAACGTCCAGCAGCACCTGCCACGGGCCCCGGCTCCCGCGAGGCCAGCCTGGTGTCCCTCAGTGGGTCCCTCAGAAACTGGCACAGGAGCATGTGGCTGCCCACGAAATGCTTCCTGGGCCTTCTGCTCTGAAAATGCTTCTGTGCTGCAGGTACCTCCTACCTGCTGGCTGAGCCGGGCAAGGAGCCCCAGCCTGAGTCACCCCGCACGGGGGCGGGTCCCCTATCTTCCAGCTGCAGAGGAAGCCCACCAGCCAGCCCCCTGTTGCACCGAGCAGCCCCCAGAGTGCCATTGTCCACCCTGGTCAGCCTGAATGCTCAGAGCCTGTCCCCAAAGCACCCACACATGTCAGCTGAATCAGTGGCTGCATGTGGCCCTGGAGGCACAAGGAAGGTCAGGCGTGCCCACAGCCCCCACGTAGCACCCGTGCCGCAGCACCCAGCCCTGGGGGTGGGCCGGCCCGAGGAATGAGCCTGCAGACAGAGAGGCTCCTGGAAGACGGAGCCCGACCCGCACAGCCCACCAACCAAGACGCCCCTCTGGGGTGGGCCGGCTCCACCACCGTTCAGGACAGGGCACTTCCGAGGGAACTTCCTTCCTGCCTGACGGTCACTGTTCACTCGACATAAAGGATAAGAGCGTTTAGAGCCCAGCCTCTCAGCCACGCAGGCAGCAGCCACGCCCGGTGCTTCCAGAGCGAGGTCGGAGACGCTGCCGCTGGGGGCTGCCGTCCGGCACGCGGCTCATCAGAGCAGGACGTCTCCCCACGTGGGTCAGGAAGGAGCGTGGCGCCCTGTGCTCAGCCCAGCATCATCCTGCGACCCAGCCACGCCTCGTTCCTCCAGGGGCCCAAGGAAACAGTTTTCTGTTGGTTTTCTCCCCAGGAACTTTTCCTGGCAATTCAAGGAAGGACATGTGTGTCAAAGACCAGATCTGACAAATCCCAACAAATCTGCCTCCTAAATTATGTCACCCTCTCGGCCGGGTGCCGGCCTTGTGTCGCCTTGGAGGTGTCGCTCCCGGCCCAGCCACGCTCCTTCTGCCCACCGAGAAGGCGGCACGGCCTCTGTGATTCCGGCTCCGATCTTGCCGTAAGGAAAGCAGTGCAGAGAAATGACTCCCCCGGCATCCCGGATGGTGGCCCCGTGGCCCAAGACCCCACCCACCTGGCCTATGTCACCTGTCATGTCTCAGACTACGATCACCTTCCATGGCTTCCTTCACTTGTAATGTCTGAAGCCCATGTGACCGTCATTGCGTGCTAGTGTCCTCAGCCAGATCACGTGGGAGACTCTTGATGCAGAGTTGCTACAGCGTGAGGTTGGGGACACTGAGCACACGAAATCCTTACGCCCAACAAATACCCATCGGGGAGACTGTTGGCGTCCCGGCCGCCTCCGGCACAGGACAGCAGCTGCTTCACCCGGCCGTTGCCACAGGAAACCCATATTCCATTCTCACATCAAAGGTGGGGTCTGGGCTGGGTTTTCCTCCGGACGAGAGAGGGCTGAATGGGCGCGTGGCTGGCCAGGCCGGCCTTTGTCTCCCTGCCCCTCCAACGTTGCAAAGGGGGAGGGCGTGGTTAAAAATCTAAGTCAGAAGAGTTTTTTTAAGAAAGTGTTTCGCTCTGTTGCCCAGGCTGGGCTCAAGCAATCCTCCCATCTCAGCCTCCTGAGCAGTGAGGACCGCAGTTGCACGCCACCATGCCCGGCCCAAAAGATTTTAACTGTGATCTGGCTAAAGGGCAGATGAAACATCGCTCCAGACTCTGGAGGGGGCCGTTCTCCATCAGTAGCCGAGAGGGGCCAGGCGAGGGTTTGGGGGCTCAGCGTCTCCCTGTGTCCTTAGACGGCCTTGCCACCCTCGCCACCGGGGAAATGCAGTGGGCGTGTATCCTCGGGAGCTGGGGGTGGGTGGACTCACCATTGCCTTTGGCAGAACTTCTCATCCAGACATGTGGCCTCGGGCAGGAGCCAGATCCTGTGGAGGATAAGTGCACTTGTTATGGGCCGAACTGTGTCCCCCCAAAATTTATATGTCTAAGCCCTAACCCCCTAGACCTCCCAGGACTGTGTTTGGAGACAGGGTCTTCATAGAGGTCATTAAGTTAAAACAAGGTCACTGGGGTGGGCCCTGATCCTGGCTGACCAGCGTCCTTGTAAAAAGAGGCCTGAGGACACAGACACCCCCAGAGGGATGACCCTGTGAGGACACAGGGAGGAGACGTTGGCTACAAGCCAGGGGGAGGCCCCAGAAAGAATCGGCCCTGCCGCCCCTGCTCCTGCACTTGCAGCCTCCAGGACTGGGGGAGAATAAGCCTCAGCTGCGGAAGCCGCCCCACCCGTGCACTTGGTGATGGTGCCCTCCTGCCCCCCAACCCCGGGCTTGTACCCCTCCTGGCTGCCTCTCTGGGTGGAGGCCTGGGGCCTGGCATACAGTGTGTGCTCAGGACAGAGCGAACGTGGGCTGCTCTGGCTGACACCAGGATGGCCCGCGGGCCCCGCAGCTGCCCTTCTCCCCCTGGGGAAGGTGGGCGTGTCCACCCGACCCAGGCAGCTTCACAGCCCAGACCCAGAGGCCACCCGGGAAGCCTGGTCCTCTCCAGCTCCGAAGCTCCATGAGAGCTGGGAGAGGCGGCCCGAGGAAAGGTCCAGAACCTTCATCTCTCCTCAGGCGAGGCCTGGCCTTGGTTTCATTCCTTAGGAAACTCTCGTTCCCCCCACCCCCTCCCCGACTCTGCAGAGCCTCTCCACCAAGGACCCGCAGACACCGCCTAGGCAAGCGCCAGGCCCAGTCCCCAAGCCCAAAGCCAAACCCTCTGGCCGCCAATCCTCGGCTGCCAAGGTCAAGCTAGGATTCAGGCCGAATCACACCCGGGCCGGGGGAGACGGGGTTGGAGGGATTTCTTAATACTTTTCCTGTGGTTTCCAAATTTCCTACAATGAATCACTTTCCTTTTATGAATAAAATAAATTATATTTTTATTGTAAAAACGAGGTGTGGAAATGGCGATGTTTGGCTGCAGGGAGCAGCCTGGGATGTGGAGATGAAGTCAGAGGTCAGTGTGCGCACGAGCCACCGAAGCCAGGCGCTGCTGCTGCTGTCTGCCCAGGCTGCTGTGACAAAGCGCCAGAGGCTGGTGGCCGATAAACAGCAGAAACTCATCCCGGTTCTGCAGGCTGCGGGGCTGAGACCCAGGTGCCGGCGGAGTCAGCGTCCAGTGAGGGCTCTTCCTCATCTCGCCATGGCCTCCGTGGTGCGAGGGACGGGCGCTCTCGGGGACCTGGTCCCATCCATGAGGCTCCCCCAAGACCTAATCGCCTCCCGGAGGCCACTCCTCCAACAGCATTGCCTTGGTGGGGAGGACTCAACACAGGAGCTCGGGGGAGACAGAAACACTCAGACCACAGCAGCAGCCGCTGAAAGGGGCAGGGAGGACCCTCCCCGGAGCCTTCGGAGGGAGCGTGGCCCTGCCGGCACCTTGATCCCAGACTTCCGGCCTCAGAACTGTGAGAGATGAACTTCTGTTGTTTTGAGCCAGCCAGTTTGTGTTAATTGGTGATAGCGTCCCCAGGAAACGCGTACAAGTCTTCACTGAATGAACAATCCCAACGCTAATCCCAGCCCCTCGCTTCTGCAGCAGGGCGGTGCCCGGAGCCCACACGCGGCAGCTCCGTCACTCCTCACCACCAGCCTCCAGGTGCACAACTGTCGGTAGTAACCCTGATACCCCCATTTTGCAGGCAGGGACACTGAGGCACAGAGAGGGGTCTCAGAGCTGCTGAGGCTCAGAGCAGGCTGGTGACAGGGACCCCTCCCAACTCACCCCAGACGCCTTTCCTGGGGACCACGTGCCCGCGAGTAGGTGCGGAGCCCGGCAATGGGGACAGGGAGACAGGATGACAGACGGGCCTGCAGCGGGTCAGGGTTGAGGCCCAAGAGGCCCCGGGCTGATGCACAGCAGAGAGGAGTGGGCCACCCGGCCCCCAGCCCCAGGGACATCCAGAGAGTCCCCATGCTGTGATGCAAACAGAGCATGGGCTGGGCCGGGCCCGGCTGTGTGCAGACAGGCGACAGGCATTCCCATGCGCGGGTGGAGACAAACCCATCCGTGTGCGATAGTTAATTTACATGCCGGCTCAGCCGGGCCGCGGTGCCCACAGCTGATTCTGGGTGTTTCTGCAAGGGTATTCCGCGAGGATGAGACCACATTGACACAGGCAGACTTTGAGTCCAGCAGACGGCCCTCCCGGCTGGCGGTGGGCCTCGCCCAATCAGGCGAAGCCCTGGATAGAACAAAGTCTGCAGACTCCACCCGAGCAAGGACCACCAGCAGGCGCCTGCAGAAGAGACAGCAGCTTTCTCCCGGCTCCAGCTGCCGGCCTTGCCCATCAGATTTCCGACCTGCCCGGCTCCATAATCATATTCCCTAAAGTCACTCTCTCCCTGTGCGCGACACACACACACACACACACACACACACACACACACACACACACACGTCCTGTTGGCCAGTTTCTCTGCAGAAGCCCGGCGAGTGCAGCACGGGCCCCAGAGTGTGGGGTCAGAGCAGGGCAGGGGCAGCCAGGGACTCGCACGGGGACCCCACCGCCCTCGTTCTCACAGAGGCTGTGTCTGATGTGCTTCACTGCATCAAGGGAGGGGGGTGACAAGGAGGGCACCATCTAACATGCAGGGGAATGGGAGAGGGTGTGGGAGAAGGGCTGGCCTGCAGGCTCGGGCCTGGGGCCACCACAAGAGTCCCTGGTGCGCCGTCCCAGCGCCTGTGAGCCTGTGGAGGGGACTCCTCACCTGAGGAGCTTAAGAGAAAGGGGCAGAGGGGGTCCGCTGGCTCTCTGCTTAGATGCACCTTCCTCCAGGAAGCCTCCCCTGACCACCTGGACAGAGTTCAGTGCCCTCCCGCATCCCAGTGCGCGGGGCTGAGTCCTGGTCCAGGGTTATGGTGCCAACCCTCTGTGGGAGCAGCCGCTTTCTGGTCACAGGCAAGCCCCTAGCAAGCAGGGTCTGCTCGCTGCTGTATGACCAGGGCCAGCACCAGACTGGCATGGGGCCAGGGGCCAAATGACCAGGAGAGGCCAGGAGCGCTCCCCAGCCGACCCCTCCCTCTCTCTCCCAGAAAACAATTTTGCCTCCCCAGCTGCCCAGGGAGCCAGGCGGGCTCCTCCACCCGAGCATTGAACTGGAGAGGAGCGGGGGAGAGACGCCCAGACAGCACCCAGGATGGCTGTGGAGATGCCCGGGGTCACAGCCTGGCATGGGCCGGGGGCCTTACTGCCTCGGAAAGCAGCCAGGAGGACCACTCAGGTCCCTTCGCTTCTCTGGAAAATAGGAACCGGAGAGTGTTCGGAAAGGTCAGCTCCCTCCTTCCTCCCTACTTCCTTCCTTCCTTCCCTCCTTCCTTCCTTCCCTTCCTTTCCTTTTCTTTTTCTGTTCCTTTTCTTTTTTACAATCTCTTGTTTTTCCCTACTCTTATGGAGTGAATGTGTCTCCCCGAAAGCCACATGTTGCAGCCTTAAACCCCCAACGTGAGGGAATTTGGAGGTGACTGAGGTTAGACGGGGTCAGAGGACAGGGCCTCGCGGTGGGACGCAGCCCCTGTGGAAAGAGGAAGAGGCTGCGGAGATGGCGCCTGCTCTCTGTGTGCACCGAGGAGCGGCCACGTGAGGACACCGCGGGAAGACAGCGCCCACACACCAGGAGAGCCGCCTTTTATGACATTTGATGACAAAGAAAATTCTTCCTTGTTTTTGGTGCATCCTTACTCTACGTGGGGAGAGGATACTCTCTGGGGTCCACATAATGACAATACATGAAGTTCGCAGTGAATCAGGTCTGTGGCCGGTGGAATCCTGCAGAACCTGGCTCCGAATCGCACATGCACGCTTCTGAGTGGTTAGAGACCGTGTTCCTAGAGCTATTTCCTTGGCTTCGGACGGGATGGATACATTTTTGTTGGAGCCACACTGAGCTCCAAGCCTGGGGCCAGGCTCCATCTGAAACAGATACAAGTCCCTCCTGCTCTACTCACCTACCAGAAGATTCCAAGAATCTCTGAGACAACCGCTGTTCCTGCTGTAACAGCACATCCCGTTACTACCTCGTCCTCCATACGGACAGTCCTTCTGACAGCGGACCCTGCCTGAGCCAGGAGAGCTAGATTTCAGCACAGATACGCCCATGGCCACACTCTACTGTGCTTAAAACAGGAGGGGACATTTTAAGGAGACTCACAGCTCCAGGAAGCCACCCATGGCAGTCAGTGCCTGCCTCCCGACAGTCCCAGGTGACCCAGGAGGCCTTGGCTGGGAGGAGAGCCCCAGTTCCCCAGCACTGGCCCTGCCTGCCCAGCCTCCACCTGCCTGCCATGCCCCCACCTGGCCCCACCTGCCCCCACCTGGGTCCATGACCTTGAGCTTGTCCTCCCGACCTCCCCTCTTAGTGGCCTCATCCATCTCGTGAGCAGCTGCACTGGGTCAGCGCTTTCCAGACCTGGCTGCCCCTGAGGCCATCTGCGGACGCTGAGCCTCGTTGTCCCTGAGAGTCCGACTCCGGAGGTCTGCGCCAGCTGCGGTCTCTGCTTTCCGGGCTTTGCGAGTGTTTCCAGGGTGGGGCCTAGGGTGCAACTGCTGCACGGGAGTGTCTCCTAGATCTCGTCACTTCTGACCCTCTGCAGTCACAGTTACACCTGGTGTCTATAACGTGGAATGAAAGGGTGCAAGACAAAGAAGGAAGGAGGGAGGGAGAGAGGACCTGATTGTTTTCAGGAGGCATCCCAGTTCGGAAGTGGATCTTTTCAGGGGCTCTGCTCTGGTAGGGAACAAGTAGAAGGCGGCGGCGGCATCCCTGGGGGCATCAGTGGGGACAGAGCCGGCCTGCCTCCCCCTTCCTGTCCTCCTCTGGACATAAGGACTGTGACGTGGGGCCCGTACCACAGAGTCCAGACGTCTCCACACACCCAGGACCTGAGAAATCAAGCCGAAAAAACGAAACCATGCCAACTGTCTACCGCCGGACCAGGACAAGGGCCCGCAGACGGCTGCTAACCTGGTTTGCTGCAGCAGTTTCCTTCCCGGCATCAGAGACAGTTTAAACCATCAAATTAACAACCTCACCGGAGTAACAATCTGTTCGCCATAACCAGGTGACCCTCATTGGCTACCGGTTAACTTTCGACCCTCCCATCATCTCAGTGCTGGGGCTGCCAAATCGCTGTCCGATGCAGCCACGCCCATCGCACCTGCAGCCCTGAGGACCTCCCCTCCCCCCCCCATGATCTATTACATCTTCTCTCACTGGGTGGTCTGGGGGGCTGCATGGACTGAATGTCTGTGTCACCCCCACCAAACTCCCGTGTTGACATCCTCACCCCCAAGGTGTTAGGAGGTGGGGCCTGAGGGGGTGGCGAGGTCACGAGGGTAGAGCCTCATGAGTGGGATCAGTGTCCTTATAAAAGGGACCCCAGAAAGCTCCCTCGCCCCTTCCCCACGCGAGGACACACAGGAAGGAGGAGCCCTCACCAGGACCCAGCCACGCCGACACCCAGATCCCAGGCTTCCAGCCTCTCCAGCTGGGAGAGATAAGCGTCTGTTGAGTACAGGCCGCCCGTCTGTGGCCCTCTGCGGGCGCCCGAGCTGCGCAGGACGGACACGCCGTCACTTTCCTGTCTCTTTCTGCTCGCGTTAGGTTCTATGGCTGCTGTAACCAGTTACCTTGCCGAAAACAACACAGATCTATCCTCCTGCAGTCTGGAAGTTAGAAGTGCGAAATCAGTCTCACCGAACTGCAGTCAAGCTGTCAGCTGGGCTGATTCCTTTCCGGAGGCTCTAGAGGAAAATCCTGCCCTTTCCGGCTTCCAGAGGCCGCCCACATCCCTCGGCTCCTGGCTGCTTCCTCCACTTGAAAGCACGTCATTCCGACCTCTGCTTCTCTCGGTCCGTCTCTCCTCTCCCTCCCTCCCTCCCACCTCTGCTTCCCTCCCGTGAGGCCCTGCGAGGACAGCGGCCCACAGCCCTGTCTTAAATGCAGAGCTTGATGCACCTGCAAAATCCCTTGTGCCGTGTAAACACACAGTCCCGGGCTCCAGGGATCGGGGCGTGCACGTCCGTGGGGAGGCGGCCTTGCCCTGTCCACACATTGCTCCGACAGCATCTTGCTGGGGGTCTTTCCTGGCCTTAGCCCCACCCCCACCCCTAGGCATCTCTCTTCCCGTTGGGCTTTACTGTCCCTCGTCACACTATAGGGTGACCAACCATCCCCTATGCCCAGGGCTCAGGGGCTTCCTCTGTCCAGGAACTTTCAATACAAAACCCAGAAAAGTCCCAGGCAAACTGGCTTCAGGTGGCCATTTTGTCACCAGCTCTCAGGCTACGGATTTTACCGACCCTTTTGTCTGTGGGGTCTCCCTACTCCTTGTTTTGTTCGGTGTTTATCCAGCCCCGAACTCCCCATGCCGGAGATGCCGCCCTCAGACAGCTCAGGGCCGTGCGCCGTGTGCCCCCACAATCCCACTCCAGTGCCTGAGACCCGCGAGGGGGGCAGTGCCAGCTGGGCAGGGACCCGTGCATGCCCCTCCTCATTCCACCTTGGGAGCAGTTCTCTAACCTCCTACCCGGCTCCACATATACGGGGCCAGCCAGACGCACCGGGAGCTCCCGGGCTCACCTGGGGCTGGTTGCAGGGCTCGTCCACCGGCCAGTGCAGCTGTTCTTTCGTAGAATCGTGGGACACTGGCCACCGGAATGGTGCTGCCATGCTGGTTTGGAGCGGTTTAAATTGCTTGTGTAGATAGACACCCTGCAAAATGTAATTTCCTGGGACCCTGCACACCCTAGGGTGGCACTGCAGCTGGGACCTGTCGGGGGCTCAATGGACACTTGCTGAACGGATGGATGTGTTGAGTTTGCGACTGCTGACCTAAAGAATCCCATAAGAAAAAAGGAACCGCCGTGCAAATTGTGCTGGGGGAGGGGCAGCAGGGCTGCCGGGGTGGGCAGGTATGTTCGTGTGACGTGTGCACGTGTGTGTGCCTACGTGCAGCTCCACACGCACTCCCCAGCCAGCCCTGCTCCCCGAGGACAGAGAGAAAGAAAGCTGAAAAGATGCAAAGATGCCAAGCCTGCTTCCTTGGCATGGTTTTCAGACCTGGCAGACAACAGAGTGAAAACAAGGATCATTTGGGCCCATTAAGGAACAACGGGACAGGTGCGGCAGGGAGGCGGCAGGAGCGGCCAGCTGGTCCCTCCCAGGGCGGCGGGACCGGGCGCAAAGACCCAGGGAACAGCTGACAATAACGGTGGCAATGAGAATTCTGGACTAATTTCCTGTTGGTTTTATTAAAAGCAATTTTATCCAAAAATCCAAAATGCACGGGGCGTGCCAATCAGAATGTAACAGAAGGAAACATTAGGCGACCGTGGATGCTGACCCATCTGCCATTCTGTCTGTGAGGCTGGGTGACGACCAGAGAGCCCTGTTAATAGCTGCCATGTGTCCCGCCAGTGCTGAGGTGGCCCCTGCCCAGGACACAGAGGACCCCACTGCCTAGGACACAGCCGGCCCACTGACCCCTCCACAGGTCACAGCTGCCACAGACACACGGCGTGCCGTGTGCTGACCATAGCCCACCGGCTGGGAAGGAACCACACGGAACAGTCCCCCCGGACAAGCCTCACTCCTGTGTGAGCCGCTGCTCTGCAAGGAGCCAGCAGGACCGGGACTGAACCGTGCTGCGCTGCTCTACTCTTGGGTCTGGGGAGTGCTCACCTCCGGTGTTCATTTCCGGGGGCCACTGTAAGAAACTGCCACAAGCTTGGCTCTTAAACAACAAATGTATTCTCTCAGGGTCCCGCAGCAAGAGTCGGAGGTCAGAGGTCCCGGCGTCAGCCGGGCTGTGCTCCCCGGAGGAGGCGGGGCAGGATGCTCCCCTGTCCCTCGCAGCTTCTGGGGAGACCCGGCAATCTCTAGGGTTCCTCGGCTTGTGGCCGCATCACGCCCGTCTCTGCCTCTGTCTCCATGAGGCCTCCTCCTCCGCACGTCTGTGTCCAAATTCCCCTCTTCCTATGAGGACACTAGTCGTTGGGTTAGGGCCCAGCCCACTCCGGTACAACTCCATCTTAACTTGATCACATCGGCAAAGATCCTGTTTCCAAGTAAGGTCACGGTCACCAGAGCTGGCCGGCACACCGTTTTGGGGGCCCAGGATTCAACTCACCACACCCCGTGGTCTCAGCCTTCCTGCCTGTCAGCGTCCACCTCTTCAGGCTGTTGTGGAGTTTTGATAAAGCAAAATAATGTTGAGCGAGGGCTGTGTGCAGTGTCCAGCCGCCACCCTCGGGCTCCCTCGGGGGCCTGCGCAGCCTCTCCCCGTGAAGGCCCCGTTCCTCCTTCCCCGGCAGGGGTGGGCTCCGCTGGTTTGGGCTGTTTTCTTTTGTCCCGGCTTCCCCAAGCAAGCCAGGACCGGAGGCAGGCGGAAGGCGGGTGGGTACCTGTGACAAACAGAGAGCGGCGGACTCAGGTGCGTGCGCGGATCCAGGACAGCCAGCCAGGTCTCTCCGAGAGAACAAGGGTAGCTCGGGGGGTCTGGGCACTGGGTCCAGGGTGCACAAAAAGGGGGAACTGATGGAAATGGGGAAGAAGGAGGAGGTGACAGGGAAGTAAGGACCCAGGAAAACAAATTACGACCATGGCATCCTCTGCTCAGACAAAGCAACCAGAAAGTTTGCCTTCGACTCCCTGAATGTGCCTGGGGAGTCTATCAGTTAGCACTTGCCCAAAACCTAGTGGCTTGAACAAGATGTCTTTATTTCTCACAGCTCTGTGAGCCACCTGGGCAGAGCTTCTGTCTGGCCCAGCCCGGCTGGAGCTGGCCGGTCCCCGGCGGCCTCACCCACGCGTCTGGCAGCTGGAGATCCAACCATGCATGTGTCACCGTGTGGCCAGCAAACGTGGTTCATTCTCACAGTAACAAGTGGTTCCCAGCAGCCAGGGAGCATAAGTCCCAATTCTCAAGCACTTTTCCTGCCTCGACTGTACGTCCCAGTGGCCAGAGCTGGTCACATGGCCCAGCCCACATCTAAGGGGCAGGATGGACTCCATTCCAGGACGGAAGGGGCTGCGGGAGTTTATGGCTGTGTTTGCAACCTGCCTGGGGTGAGAAAGCTGGGGCTGGAAAGCACAGCTGGAGGCCTGTCTTCAGCTGTCTGTCACCTGTTCCTGTTCCGCCTCCTCTCCTGCCAAGTGGAGCCCCCTGCCCTACCTTTTATACTTCCTGGAGTTACCGACACGGTGTCAGGCACACCACAGACCCTGGGAGGAGAGGCTGAAAAGTTGACCTGACTTTCTGATGCTGTTACCCTAGAACTCCCACAGAAGGATTTCAACCTCTGAGACTCTTGAGACCTTCCGTGTGCTCCTTGGAGAGGTCACCCGAAACCCGCTGCTGACTCCGGGTCAGCCCTCCCCAGCACCCAGGACTCTGTGGGTCCCACCCGGTGGGAGCAGGGAAGGCGGCAGCACTTGCCAAGACTGGAGGGCAGGCAGGAGGTAGCACTGCCGGTTTTATGCATATTTATTGCAGCGAGCCAGCAGAGGGACGGATTGCTACCCATTAGCCTTGCAGCAAAGGCTACAATCAAGGGATTCTTGGAGCTGAGCACCAAGTGTTATCTTGAGCCCCTCGGTGCTAACTGAAATTGTCACACTTGGCCCCCCACACAGTGGGAGCGTGGGGTCACTCAGTTTCTAAGAGGCTTAAAGGAGAGTGGAGGCTCTCAGGCAGGCCAGTGAGGTGGGGAACAGAGCATCGCGAGCAGGGCGAGCCTCAGACACAGCAGGGCACCCTCACAGGAGACTCAGGCTGCGCGCAGAGCAGACCTGTGTTTCAGCGACGTTTAACTGTATTGAAAAACGTGCACTGAATACTATTAGATTGGGCAAAGTGGATACGAAATGATTCACATAGTCTGGTCCTAATTCTGTTGAACAAAAAAGGTTAACAAAGGATTTCACGGTGGCTTATAATACAGCTCAGAAAACAGCACCCCAACATGAAGGCCTCGGAGCAAAAGTTTTTCTCCTGCCTTCTCCCATCCTGCTTCTCAGTCCCACTCTCCCTGGAGGCTAGCCACGGAAACTAGAATCCCTCTGCCCCAAGGCAGGTCAGAAAAGCCAGAGCCCTTTTTCTGAATGAATTACATTGAATGTTTTTTGACTATTGAACCAATCTTGCATTGCTGGAGTAGACTCCTTTTTGTACCGTCTTTCTCTGTTTTAGTGTCAGGGTAATACTAGCTTCATACAATTCATTAAGAAATGCTCCCTCCTCTTCTATTTCCTGCAAGAGATCGTGTAGAATTGGTGTTAATTCTTCTTTAAATGCCTGGAAGAATTCTCCAATGAAATCAGCTGAGCCCAAGAATTTCTTCTTGGGGTGAGCATTTTAATTGCTAATGCTATTTTCTTAATAGCTATAGAGCTGTTCAAATTATCTGTTTCATAATGGGTGAGTTTGCTAGTTTGTGCTTTTCAAAGAATTGGTCCATTTCATCAAAGTTGTTGAATTTGTGTGTGGAGGTGTTTGTAGTGTCCCCTTATTATCCTTTCGATGTACGCAGGGTCTGTAGTGATGCCCCTCTTTCATTCCTGATATTGGCCATTTGTATCATTTCACTGTTTCTTTGTCAGACTTGCTAGAGGTTTATGGATCTTTTCAAAGAAGCAGCCCTTTAATTGATTTTATGTATTGTTTTTATGTTTTCAATTTCATTGATTCCTTGTCTTTATTATTGCTTTCCTTCAGCTTGTTTTGGGTTTATTTTGCTCTTTTCTGTTGAGGTTGAAGCCTGGATTATTAATCTGAGAGTTTTTCCTCTCTTCTAATGTAAACATTTTAATGCTATAAATTTTCCTCTCAAACTCGGACCCCAGTGTTTCTTCCCTTGCCCTCTCGGACCTGCTGTTGCTAGCCCTGAAATGCTAGGTTCTCCCACCCCTTTCCACAGCTTTGTGAATAGTCTCATCGTTAAACTTTCCTCAGTGACCCAGTTTTTTGTGCCATCTGTTTCCTGCTGTGGCCTTATCTTATTATATATGTCCCAGGGGGCTACTGCCATTACCTAGGACTCCTACAGAGGAAATTCCCACTGAAAACGAGCTCACAGGGCAAATCAGTTAAGGCTCTGGCTGCAATAAAATGCATAACAGAGATGGTCATTTCCTCTTGGAGCGTAGAAAGCTGCAGAGAACATTGTTCCCACACTGACCGTGAAAAAAGTTGGAGAATGCTCAAAACCACCCGAGAGAGGAGTCACAAGGGAACAAAGTGAACTCAACTCCCAAATGGAACACGGCCCCTTCAGGGAGAGCGAGACATGAGCTGTTTCATTTCCACAGGTGTTAAGGAAAAAATTATCCAGTGATATTTATTAAAGCACGGTGAGGCAGACTTTATTGCGAACCACCAGGGAGGTGTAGGGGCAACTGCAGAGCGATTTTGCAGGGGGGGAGAGTGGGCGGGCTCCGCTCCAAAAGCAGCGGGGACAAGCAGGAATGTATAGCCAAGGAGCAGGGCGGGGTCAGTGGATGGAAAATTACTAAAATAATGTTGAGGGTTGGGGGATTCTGGCTAAACTGTCCTAACACAATTTTTGCTGAGGGCAGGCCGGGTGACCAAGCATCACCTGGGGGATGTGGTGGATGAGAAGTTTGACTGGATGTAGATGGTCATCAGGCATCAAGGGTGGGGAGTTCTTGCTAAACTGACTACAGGGTTCGTTGCTAACACTGGATTTTACAAGGATGTGCACAGATGAGCCTAAGACAAGGTGAAGAGCTTGACTAAATTGTGGTCAAGCAGAGAATCTTGTCCCGGAGTACAGAAGAAAGAGGTGGCCACCATATGGATGGACAAGAAAGAGTCAGTGAAATTCTTAAAGGCCAGTTTGGGAAGAGCTGGGATCCCTTCCTTACGGGGAGCTGGCAAGCATTTGTAAGCTCTGCGACGCGGTCCTCCAAGAAAGAGTAGAACAGGGCAGGAGACCAGAGCGAGCCCTTGTGGGTGGCGCAGGTGTGCAGGAGGTGACCATGCCAGGCAGGTACGAACCCCACATGCACTCTGGGCTCTTTTACAAGCAAAAGACTTAAGCTGCTGGTGGTGGCAGAGAAGAAAAAACCAAAACCCATCTGACCATCTAGGGGAGAAGAAAGAACCAAACCCATCTGAACCAGGGAAGGGGCAGAAAACTCTCCCCCCACAGGACGTTGCGAAGATCCATTGCCACCAAAGGAGGGACGGAGGGAGGGGCTGTGGGGTACAGATGGGAACTGCCATCCAAGATGAACCACAGATAGAGACAGAGGCTACAGACAGGGATGCTTGGGGAAGGGGTTACCAGACCTGCAGGTGCCCCCAGCATGGGCCCTGGGCTCTCTGTGCAATAGAAATTAGCCAGAGGCCAAGCAGGAGTCATAGGTAAGGCTTTATTGGGCTCAAGTTCAAACGTAAGGTGGGCAGCACAGAGGAAAAACCCTCAGGCTGACCCCCCCAGGAGTGTTCAGGGAGAGTTTTAAAGAGGCTGAGGCGGGAAGAGGGTGCTACGTAAGCATGCAGAGGTGGAGATTTTCTTGCTCCTGTGTAGTTCTATTACATGCTTCATGCGTTGCATTGCATGTCTCCTTAGAATGTTAAATCTCCCACCCACCCACTCCCATGTGATTTTTAGCATTAAACTGAGATAATAATGAGGGGAAAGTCAGGGTAAGATCAGTGCAGGGTCCCTCTTGGCTTGCGGGGGTTAGATCTGAGCAGTTCTGGTTTTTGTGTGGCAGGTTCGTATCAGCGGGTGGTTAGCATCTTGTTTTAGTGGTCTTGGAAAACATTGCTCAGGAAACAGACAAACTGGTCCCCTCCTTATATGGGTATGGGCTGAATTCCAGCGGCTAGGAGGTCATTTGTTTTTTTGCTCTTCTACAGTTGTTAAGGCTGAGTCTTGCAGCCCCGTGCTGCCTCCCTCGGTCAGAAGTGAGCCTGAGCCCTGTCCCTGTGCTGTCTCCAGGGACAGCTAAGAGCTTCGGGGGTGAGGAGGGGCTCTGGGAAGATCCCTCCAGCACTCCAGCCCCCTCTAAGCACGGGGTGCTGCACCCCACACCTGGAAGAATTTGAAATCTGCCTCAACATGCTTTAACAAATATCATCAAATAAATTTTTCTTTATTATGGTTATATAGCAACAACAAACCCATCCCCTGTCCACCTCCTGACTAGATGGTGGTCCCAATTCCCCACACCAAGGGCCTGAAGAAGATGACAGGGCAGATTTCCAGCAGCCTGTCTACTTGTTCCAGGGGTGAGTGAGGGAGCAGTGTAGAAGTCTCCAGCCGTAATGGTGGGTTTGTTTGCTTCAGTCTTTAGTTCTTTCCGTGTGTGCGTGTGTGTGTGTGTGTGTGTGTGTTTGGAAGCTCTGTTGTTTGGTACATACACATGTAGGACTATGATGTCTTAATGATGACTTGGCCTCTTGATCTTTATGTAATGTCTCTGTCAACCTAAGTAACAGACAGCGAGGGCTCTCTAAAAGATAATGATGTTTACTGGGGAATGGGGCTTTGCGCTGGGAATACACGTGCCATAGTAAACTGTGTGCGTATTCAGGGAGGTAGAGGAAGACAAAGGTTTTTAAATGAAAAATGAAGAGGATGACATAATTGTTCTGAGATGATTATCCTTGGCTACAGGACCAATAACAAAGGTGGTGCAAGTTCGAAGTCGGACAGGCAGTTGCTGGGCACATGTCCTTGCAGAAGGGTAAGGTTGCAATGGCCTTTGTACAAGGCTGTGGGTTTTGCAAAGTCTTGTGTGCTAGTGCTATGAGGCACACACGCGTGAGAACCCACTCTCTGTGGGCTGCCCCAGCTCTCTTTGTCAGGGGGCTATTTTTTTTTAACACAAATGACCCCATTTTGATTCTGACTACTTTTTCCCTGATAACATTCCTTGTACTGAAATCAGCTTCATGTAATACTAATATTGCACTCCATATTTTCCCATCCTTGTATTTCCAACCTATTTATGTCTTTATATTTAAAGCAAATTTCTTTTAGATAACATATAGATAAAAAAAAATATCCATGAAATAGGTTATCATTTTCTAAAAGGAGAATTCTTTTTAAAGGCAAATAAAAATGTTAGATAGATTCATTATGATTTGTTGACATAAAATATTTAGTGTCAGGATTCTACCGTAAAGCAGATACAGCTGAAGAAAGAATGAGTGAACTGGAATGTATAGCACAGGAAGGTAAAAGCTGAAAAGTACTTAAGAAAACCTCAGACAACTTTAAGGAAACACAGTAAGAAGCTCTAACATACATCTTACAAGAAGGAAAGAACAGAGAAAATGAAAGAGACCATAGCCAAAGATAAGAGAACTTTCCAGACTTGGGAGAAAACACTGCATTGATGGGACACTGTGTTTGGCTGCTGGTTAAAAAAAAAAATCAAAGTAAGAGTGGCTTATTTTAACAAGATGATAAATGTGACAGAGCCTTATGTTTTCTCATGTTAAGGAGTCTGAAGATAGGTGGTCATAAGGCCAAATGCCAAACAAGCCACCTGCCAGGTTCACAATCCCTCCAGGGCCCGAGGACGTCTCTGAGTCATCAACTCGATCTAGCGCAGTGTCCTGAGAGTGCATGGGCCTCACCTACCTCCAATCATAGAGGTACGACAATTGAGCTGGGTTCTATCTACTTAACTATGTAGATACCTACTGTCTTTGCAGCCCCCTTAGTGGATTCCTGCGATGTTCATCTTGTGCTAGTTAAAAGCTTACTCCATAAGAAAACTGTTTTCTTTCTCTTCTACCTGTGTGCAGAGGTCTTCTGGGTTGGGAGGATATTTTGTTTTCACTCCTATTTCCCCAGCACAGTCCTGGGCTGGTAGAGTAGCTTCCCCATTTGCCGGAGTCCGGGTCCTTTTCTGTTTCTGCTTCAAGGTCCTTAGCAGTGGTCTTGTAGGAATAAAGGAACCACCCAGATGTGTTCAGAGCCAGCGACAGCAGAGCGTCAGCCTCCAAGGCAGGCGGGGGGGTGGGAAGCTTTGTCGTAGAAGAAAGGCTCCAGGTGCCCCTGCAGCAGGCTGTGGCCCTGAGGCCGGGCGGGCGTGCTGTGGGATTGGCCAGGGCAGCACATTTGGCCTTCTCCAGTTGGTCGAGCATGGCAGCGGGGACAAAAATTAGAGACGCTGGTAGTTATTAATCAAATCTGGGGCATTTAGGGCCAATCATTTGGCTTCTTCAACCAGTTACTAGAGACAGCGGTCTGACTTTCCACAAATGTGACTTAGGACAGCAGGCTGGCTTCCTGGGCTGGTTCCCAGAATGATGGGTTGGTTCCTGAGCTGGTAGCTACAGGAGGGGGTCAGAGTTCTATTTCTATATGTGGTCTGACCGCTGTCCACTTCTGTACCTGGTCTCTCAATGTTCATCGTCAGGTGCGGGGGCAAGAGTGACTCTATTTTAGATGCTCATCTGTCATGTGACTCCTAACTAACCCTGAGTCCGGGAATGCCTCTAAGACGTCTAGTCGATGTATCACGCTTTACATGGAAGCATCTATTTGTTGTAAGTTTCACCTTTCCTCCCAAATAACCGGCATTGCTGCCGACACGCAGGCTGTGACGCCTCCACATTCTCCCAGCCACTGCGCCTTCCTTCCTGGGCACCCGGACTTTCCCCAAAGATATGAGCCCTGAGTCTGCGGGTTATGGGATGGAGACCTTCCTGTCCTAGGGGCACCCAGACCACAATTCCGTGTGTCAGCTCCTTAATAAATCACCCTCCCCTGACAAACCGGCTGTGTCTGCCTCGTTCTCTGGTCCTCACCTCCATCTGCATTTGGGAGTCACTTCGCAGATATGGCCTTTCCCGAAACATCAGGTCCCTACGTGGCCCCAGGATGGCCATGTGGATGTGCAGGTGCAGCCCCTGTGACACATGCCAGGCAGGACGGAGAGGGTGAGCAGGAGGCAGAGAGCGTGGCCCCAGGACAGTCCCTGTGCAGGACCCCTACCAAGACTGTGCTCAGATCCACTCGCCTCCATCTCTGCAGACCTCCCTGCCATGGTTTGTGTACCACAGCAATGCCCCAGACAGGAAGCTGCTGCGGAAGGGAAAAAAGGGACACTGGGTACCACACAGGCAACTGGCCACCTCCTACACGGCTTCAGATAGAAAAAGATACCCATGAACAAAACATATTTAAGAAGACTACATCACTGAATATGGCCTTGGACGTATTCTTCAATGTGGAATATTTGTTTTATGACAATTACTTTAGCAAAGAATTGGCTGATCAGAAATCTTCATGGTCAAGGTCATATGCTAAAACATCCTCTCCCACCGCCTTCTCAAACCCCGCATCTTTGACTGTCCCACACCCCATCTCCAGGGCGCTGAGACAGAGACAAAAAGAACAGTCTGAATGTGCTGATATGAACACAAATTGAAAACCGCTCAACTGAAACGAATTAGTTCAAAGAAACAATAAATTGGGGAGTCAGTGGTTTGGCAGACTGGCTCTTCTGAGGACTGGCTTTCAGCAATCGCCTTAAAGCAAGGAGTGAGTTGAGGCAAAAGCCCAGTGGAATGGGCACGGGGATCTTCCCTGGGGGGTGACAGTGGCTGCCGTGCTTAGGGGGTCTCCCAGGACTGAAGGCTTGTGTCTGCTGCAGGGTGGTCACTCCCTTTAAAGCCTGTAATCAGAACCCTCTGGAAACGACAAAATGAAACACCAGCTGAAATCCACTGAGTCCAGGAGAGACTCGTCCTAGAGAGAGGCAGGAGCGGGTTCTTTGCACGTGGGAGCAGGACTGTGCCCGGCAGCCGGCAGCCGGCAGCAGGGGCAGCCGCTGGGGAACACTCCGGGGAGGGAAGGGGGAAAGGACTTTTCACAACTGTCTGGGGTGGGCGGCTTTTAGTCCAAGGAATCCGAAGTTCTTGGAAAATGAGCAAAATGAGAGCGACTGGTAGGTGCCCAGATGCTGCTTGTGCACATGTGCACACCTTCGTGCTCATGCACCCATGCACGCACACGCACACACACGCATGTGCATACACACGCACGCACACGCATGCACACACTCACTCTCTCCACTTGCCTTTCCTTCCCTGAGGTTTTCCATTTTCTCTGGGGCTAGGAATGTACTAGAAGGCGCTTCCCTGTTTGCTCTGTGGGATTTGCTCCTTACTTCCCTTGCCCTGGAGTGGCAGTGGCCTGGGAAGCAGCCCGGTGGACACAGCTTGCCCACCCCCAGTGAGGCGCCACTGCCCACGTGACTGGGGACACACACAGGGTCCTGCTGCCACCAGAAATCTCCCCACAGGGGAAAAAAAGTGCTCTGCCATTCCTCCATCGGAGATTCATTTCCTCCTGCTAAGGAACTGTCCATCATTAAGATGCAAAATGGGAGAAAGGAAGACCCGTGAGTGGCGACCTCGTATCCACAGAGAAAGAATTAGAAGCGCCTCCTAATCCTTTCTGGGAGATCGGAAGCCCCGGGAAACAAGAGGGACATCACATCTGGTCCTGCTTTGATTCGATAGTTGGAAGCAGGGAAAGTTAAAAGGCAGGATAGGCAACTACTGGGTTGGAAGCTTTTTAATGGTTTAAAACACAAAAACGAACATTGAAGAGCAGATAACCACTGACAGTTTGGGAATTAGCTCCTCTGGGCACTTCCCACTGCAGCTGGCAAGCGGGTCTCGGTGTGGACACGAGACCAAGGCCCAGACACCTGCGTTTCTTCACCTGCCCTTGAGGTGACCGTGTTTGGAACCTGCTGGCTCGGGGTGAGAAGGGACCCCATGGGGTGCTGGGGGGCACCTGGGTGGAGGATGGCAAAGGAGGCTCCCACGGTGCCAGCCACGGGCCTCCCAGGGCCCTAGGCCTGCCGTGTCCCCATACCCGCAGGGACACCCGGCTCACCTTGGGGGTCTGCTCTTTGCTTAACCTCCTGGGCCTCGGCTGCCTTCCTTAACAGAGGGAAGATCACACCACCTGCGCGTGAACAAGAAGTAGGGTCCTGTGTGCACAGCCCCTACCAGGAGGCTTAGACACAGGGGCCCTTGGAAAGGACGGCTCGTGTCATCATCCCCTCTGCGCACGGGCACCCAGGGGCCAGGTGCTCAGTCCTGCACACAAGCTTGTCTCTGTGTGGTAAAACGTACACTGGAGAACATAAATTTCACCATTTTACCCATTCTTTGGCGTGCGGTCCAGCAGCATTAAATACACTTCAACTGTTGTGCCACCGTCGCCAGGACTCCTCACCTTCCCAAACTGAAGCTCGTCCCCACCAAACAGTGACCCCACCCCCTCCCCAGCCCCTGGCACCCACCGTCCTACTTTCTGTCTCTGAATCCGACTACCCTGGGGACAATTATGGCTACATTTGTTTTACGTAACGTAACTTCCTCAAGGCTCATCCGTGGCACAGCACAAGGCTGAACGATTTTCCGCTGTGTGTAGACCCCATTTTGCTGACCCGTCAGCTCCGACGGACACTGGGCTGTCTCCACCTTCGAGCTCTTGTGAATAACGCTGCTACGCACGTGAGTGGACAAACACCTGCTGGAGCGTCTCGGGGCCTTTTGGGCGAAGGAACTCTGTGCCCAGCCCTGCGCTCTCTGTCCGGAGCAGAGACTGTGGGGCCCCCCGAGGCCTTCCAGTCCCCACGATTCCTATTTCGACAGTGCTGCCACAGAAGGAGGTGGCCCCAGGTGCTCCGGCGTAGCCCTTACCGTCGGCAGAGCAGGGAGGGCCACACGCTTGCAGGTGAAGCAAGGCCTCGTGACAGCACCTGGCCTTCCGCCAGGCCCAAACCCCGTCTGCCATCCAAACCCCCCAGCCCTGGGCTAGCCCCGTGCCCACGGGACGTTCTCGCCTGCATTTGGGTAAGAGCATTAAAGTTCTGGGTTCACGGAACGTGCACTGAGTCACTACTAGCCGTGTCACCGCAGTCTGATTCCGTGACGAGGTTAGGCAGCGCGGCACTGTCCAACACGGGGGCCACGTCTGGCTACAGACCATCGAAACGGGCTGATCCGAACCGACGCGCACTGAAGGCACAACTGCCATCAGATCCCGAAGGCTCAGAATGAAAGCGAGGGTGTAAAATAGCTCATCAATTTTTATATCAGTGACATTCGAAATGATAATATTTGGGATATATTGGTTTAATTAAATTAAGGCCGGGCGCAGTGGCTCACCCCTGTAATCCTAGCACTCTGGGAGGCCGAGGCGGGAGGATCGCTCAAGGTCAGGAGTTCGAAACCAGCCTGAGCAAGAGCGAGACCTCGTGTCTACTATAAATAGAAAGAAATTAATTGGCCAACTAAAGATATATATAGAAAAAATTAGCCGGGCATGGTGGCGCGTGCCTGTAGTCTCAGCTACTAGGGAGGCTGAGGCAGGAGGATTGCTTGAGCCCAGGAGTTTGAGGTTGCTGTGAGCTCGGCTGATGCCACGGCACTCTAGTCCGGGCAACAGAGTGAGACTCTGTCTCAAAAAAAAAAAAAAAAAGTCATTAAAATTAATTTCATGTGGGTTTTATTGTTTTCTAATGTGGCTCCGAGAAAGTTCAGACTCACACGCGTGGCTCACATCACGTGTGTGCAGCAACGCATCGCTTGGGGGCTGGAACACAGGCGGGGAGAGTTTGAATACAGATGGGGGAGGGGGAGGCTGGAGGAGCCCAGCAGGAGGGGCGTGTGAGGGTGTGGGGGGATGGGAGTCAGGGAGGCAGCAGGCCGGAATCTCGGCCACCGTCCACCTGCGCGGAGCTCTGCGCCTTCCTGCCCTCCGCGCCCTCATCTGCAAGCACGAAAGACGGCCAGAGATGATGCGGGGGGCTTAGGACGGTCCCCAGGGTCCCGGGCCCCCCATACCTGGGGACAAGGAGGCCCCTCCCTGGGCTCTGCGAGGGGCTGCCCTCTGTCCTGTCCTGTGTTGTCACCTCCCCCAGGCCCCCTGCTTTCTGGCGCTGGGAGCCGGCTTGTCCACTCTAACCAAGAAAGGAGGCGGGAGACGGCGTTCACGCCATCGTCCGCTGGGGCTGCAAAGTTGGCGCCCAGGGGCTGGTGGAGCAGCCAGGGGGCTGCGCTTGAGAAGCACCTTCTCCTCCCACCCGCTCCGAACACCTGCCAGCAGCAGGAGGGAGGGAGGGAGGTAGCGGGATGCGGCACAGACGCCACAGCCAGCCCTGGGCCCCGGGCCGGGGAGCGGGCAACAGCCCTGGCCACAGAGTCCCAGGAGTTCTTCACGGAACACCCTGCTTCACATCTGTGTGCGAAATGAGGACATTCCAGGTGAGGACAGCCAATAACGCCCAATTGCCCGTATGCTAGAAATGGCGAGGGGTGAATATATATAAAACAGGAGGGTTTCACTCTTTGTTTTCACTATGTTAGTTTAATTTTAATAATATCTTTTATCATCAAAAAAGAAAACACTGGATTTGACCCAGCCTCCTGCCAGCCGCATCCTGGCTTCTCCCACCCCTGGTCCTCTGACCCGAGGGTGCCCATCACATGCCCCCACTTCCTAAGGACCCCCAGCCCCCTCAACGTCACCAGTGGCCCCCCGTGGCGGAAGGTCTCCTCCTGTCCTCACCCCTCCAGAGCGTTGTCACGGAGACCAGGTCCACCCGCCTCTTGGACACTGACTCCCTCTCTTGCAAAGAACCAGACTGGGACTTGGGTGATGCTCAAAATTGTACCTTTGCTTTAAATTCCATTAATTTCCGTCCTTCTCTTTACTTCCTTCTTCCACCGTCATTGGGTTCATCCCATTGTACTTTTCTAACTTCCCAAGTGGGGTGCCTGGTCTGTCAAGGTGCAGTCTGTCTTCCTCTCTAATACAGGCATTTGATTCTGTAAATATTCCTCTATGGTCCACAAGTTTGATATCGGGTGTCTTCATTATTTATTTCTAAGTGTTTTCTAACTTCCATCATTTAGCTTTCAATGAGGAGTTGAGAGCACCCACGTTATCCTCACACAGTCACCCAGAGAAAAAGGGAAACAAGGTAATAATAAACGTGCACACGTGTTGCCCTTCTAGTTCTTGCCATGTTGTCGATTTCTACTTTTGCTGCATTTTGGTCACAGAAGACCAGCAGGATGCCGACACTCGGGATGTACCAAGGATCCTCGGGATGTGATCAAGAATTGTTCTATGCCTCACAAGAAGATCAACTTTTGCCAGAGTGAAATGTGTGTTTGAGATGAATGCACCTTCTCTTAAACCAAGTTCTTAAATTGTGTTGCTCAAAATTTTTATGTCCCTACTAAATCATCGTCTGCTTGATCAAAAATAACAACGCCACGAGATTATTGGTGAATTTCTCAAAATCTTCCCATAGTGGTGTCACCGTGGCTCGTGTAGATTAAGACAACGTGATCAAGTGCGTAAGAGTTAAAAATTGCTGTCTCCTGACGAATCAAACTTGTCTGTGCTGTGAGTCGAATCGCTTGCGTTGCGATACTACACACTAAGAAGGAAACGGCATCACCGCAGTGATGTTCCTGCCAAACACGTAACTGATCCAAGTGCAAAGAACGTCGGACAAACCCAAACGGAGGGCATCCTGCAGAACAAACGTCAAGATCATGAGAGACTCGGACATGCCAAGATGTTCCAGATGAAAGAGACTAAGCAGATAAGACAATTAAATGCAACGCGTAAACCGGGACTGGCCCCTAGACCAGACTGTCTTTTCTCTAAAGCAGCGGTCCCCAGCCTTTGTGCCACGGGGAATGTTTAAAAAACAACAAATTTAGACCACAACGGGGGGGGGGGGGGCGATGGTTTTGGGATGAATCCAGCGCATCACGTTTACTGTGCAGTCAAACCTCTGCTAATGATGATCTGCGTTCCAGCTGCTCCCCGGCGCTAGCGCCGCTGTGCTTCGGTTCTTGTCCTCCACCTGCAACTGGACTGCATTCTGAATTCTTCTAGTCCCACCAGCGTCTCGTTCATTTCCCCAGGGTTTTCTTTTGTTCTGTTTGCTTAGCTGAATACCTTCGGCCTTCACGGTTTAGAACCGTTTTGCAAACCAGGTTCATCATCTTACCATTGATTTTGCTTTATACAAAGTTTAAATTTTGTACCTGTTGCCTGTCAAATTTCTACAAAAATACAACTCCGGGCCAGGCGCGGTGGCTAATGCCTGCAATCCCAGCACTCTGGGAGACTGAGGCAGGAGGATCGCTTGAGCTCAGGAGTTTGAGACCAGCTGAGCAAGAGCGAGACCCCGTCTCTACTGAAAGTAGAAAAATTAGCTGGGCGTGGTGCCATTTGCCTGTATACTCCCAGCTACTCTGGAGGCTGAGGCAGGAGGATCGCTTTAGCCCAGGAGTTTGAGGTTGCTGTGAGCTAGGCTGATGCTACTGTACTCTAGCCCCAGCAACAGAGCGAGACTCTGTATAAAAAAAAAAAAAAAAAAAAACAAAACAGGAAAAGAAATACAACTCCAAACAGAATAATGGTGGCCCAGCACTTCAAAATAATAGTCACACCTGTGACACTGACAAAATCAAACTTGACAGCGAGCTCCAGGCAAACATCGCCCGAGAGCCACTGCCCCCAAATCTCCTTGCTCAATTGTGGCGAAAAGGGTTTTGACACTGACTCCTGGTTGCCAGTCACTTCCCCCCAACGTGGGATCAGACCAGCTGGGACGGGTCCATCCCAGCACCAAGGGACAATCAAAACCTAACCACAGGATGATCGATCGGTGATGCTTCTGGAGAAAGATCTTGATCAGAAGAGGGAAATGTCAAAGTGGTCGATACCATAGTGGAGTCGCCTGTGTCAAAACAAAACTAACCGGAACCAGGACGCCAGGTGGGGGCCTTACCACGGTTCCTGACAACAGGAACTATTGCAAGAAATTCCAGTAAACCGTAGCTTTGCACAAAGAACCACAACCTTGCACAAAGGCCACCTCTACCAGTCTCCCAGCTACCTACTCAGCTTTAGGCTGATGCTGCCCACATCAACAATTCTTGTAGCCAAGGCTTATTATTTTAAAACAATTTATGTAATCCTCCTCATTTGCCTTTAAAAACCTCTGCTTTCCTTTGTTTCCCTGGGTATACCTATGGCTTCCCATGGTTCACCATGGCGTGTGCACCCCAGATTTGCAAAGCCCCTGCTCACGCCCAAATAAACGCTTCTCTTTGGAGAGCCTCTCTGTCTGAGTTTCTTTTTAGGTTGACACGTCATGATGGGACTAGGTAGGGGACTGTGTCTGACCATCTGGGGCGTGCGGTGGCCTCTCCACCTGGATCCTCCCTCTGAGACCTGGGGCGTTTCTCCCGCGTCCTGCGTCTGGTCCTCGCTGTCCACCGTGTGCCCTCCTGGCGCTCAGGTGATGTTGTCGCATCCGGGTTTCCTGCCACGTCCCGTGTCTTTTCCTCCGAGCCGAGTCCTCAGCTCCATCCTCCCGCCCAGGGATTTGCTCTCAGGTTTCCTCAGCAGGCGCGGGACTGTTTCTTCCCGCATTGGCCTCGCCAGGATGCCCCAGCACCCCCCTTCTTCAGTGGGCGCCCCTCCCCTGCAGGTCGGGCCCTCCCTGACATGGGGGTCCCTCGGTGCCACCACTGGCTCATGTCCCCAAGAGCTGCCCTTGTTCCATGCTGTTGTGCTTCTGGCCACGCACACGAGTAATGACTGGCACATCCCCTCCACCCCCCCAACCCGTCTCCAGTGGCCGTTCTCTGACATCGCGCCGCGTGGGGAGCGAGTGGGCGCGGAGAGGGGCTGGGGC
>CAUYRT010066774.1:0-35117 GCA_963574885.1 Lepilemur ruficaudatus | reverse complement strand
AATGTACGTCAGATCCTGACAGTCCTCTGCTCAGATCTCTCCGCTCTCCATCCCACCTGACAGAAATCACAAGCTCCTCCCGACCTGATCCTGCCTCTGCTCACCTCCCTGAGCTCAGGTGGCCCCTCCCTCCTCTCTGCCTGCTGCCCCTCTGGCCTTGGTCTCATCCCTTCAACGTGCTGGCCCCGTTCCTGTGTCACCTCAGAGCCTTTCCACCCGCCACTTCTTCGGTCTGAAATGCTCATCCTCTCCCCTGTCACGAGGCAGCCTCCTTCTGTCCTATCGTGCAGATCTTGGCTGAAATGGCACACGCCCGAAGAAGCCTTCCCTGGCCACCCCGTCTAAAGGAGCCAACGAGTAGCCAGCCCACTCACATCAGCCGACGTCAGTGCTCTGCAAAAGCTCTCATCGCCACTTGAAATTCCTCATGTTGAAGCATCTATGTGTCATCCACTCCTGCCCACTCAACAGCATGCTCCGTGGGAGCGTGGACCCTGCGTGGCTCACTGCAGTGCCTCACACCTAGACGACAGGTGCTCTCAATTAACATTTGTCAAGTGACCACGGCATCACTTAACTGATGGCTCACGTCTTCAGGAAGGCTTTCAGCCCACGAGGAGCCAGTGAACTCCTGCAGACTCACTTGCCTAGCAGATAACCGGAGATGAGAAAGATGCGGAGTCCCTGCCCACACGTCGTCAGGGGATTCTGACAGTCTCTTAAGGCTAAACCTTCATTCAATAATTTGAAAGTGTTTTTCAGGCACCTCCTGTGTTCAGGCATCCAGTGATGAGCTAGGGGTATCACAGTGAGCAAAGAGACATGATTACTGCCCTCGCAGAGTGGGCAAGGGGAGAAATTTGTGACAAAAGGGGACCGTCCCATCCTCCCTCTTAGGGGAGGAAAGCATGTTACCATAGAGGAGCCTGATGCTCTCAAAGTCAATGGCCTTCAGGGAAAAAAATCGTTTTGAGACTAAGTCCACATCCCCAGTGGCAGATTCATTTCTGCGCTCGTCCGGAACTGTCCCCTCTGTGCTCAGGAGGTGCTGGAGCCTTGCCTACCTTAACTGAGTCACCATATCGGCGGGTGCTAGAGTTGCAGCTCAGAAAACAATACCGCAAAGTGAAGTCCTCAGAAGTGGTCTCAGAGGCAAAGTCTCGCCCTGACCTTCCCCTGCCCTGCTGTCTCTGGCCCCTCATTCCCTCTGAGGCGAGTCATGGAAATTAGAATCCCTCTTCCCCAGGGCAGGTCGTAGAAACCAGAACCCCTGTCCCCAGAGCCAGCCATAAAGCCTAAAAATATTACTCTGCCCTTCCCCACCTGTCTGTGTGATAGCTGGACAGAAAAAAATTAAGACCCTCATTCCAGAGGGGTCCTAGCCCATACCCAGGAGGAAGAAATGCTAGAACAGAAAGGCCAAGAAGATCTGAACAGACAAGCCTGCCAGGTTCCCCACTCAGCCCATACTCTATACCATTCGCTCATACCCTTTTTTGTCCCACACGCTGTCCCTGCTTTATCAAACCCTAACATATCATCAGACAGCTTCTCCTGTATCTTTAGGTCTTCATTCTGAAGGCTTTCATATCATGTAAAAACTATGGCTAAATAACTTTGTCATGATTTTTCTCTTGCTAATCTGTTTTTTTGTTATAGGGTTGTTGGCCATGACCCTAATGATGGGGAGGAAAAAGATCACGCCTTTCCACCCTTACATTAAGAATCCACTTGGCCGAAAGGGACGGGTGAGGATGCAGGGCTGTGTGCAGCCCAGCCGGGGAGTGTTTGCCACGGCAACAGTGCAAAGGGGCAGATCTCGTTCCAACCATTTCACCACGGACATCCGCTCCCGCCCTTTCCACTCCGAAACTTTCATAAACCAAGTGGCAGATGTGACCCATTCCAACTTCATGTTCTCTCTCTGCCTTCGCAGCAGCACAGGCAGGTGGAAAACTAGACAAAAGCCAGGTGTGCAGAAGAGTAGGGACAGAGAAGCCGAGAGCTCAACTACATTGTCACTGAGATGGTTGACTCCCTCACTGGCTAGCAGTTGCCACGAGGACTTTTCCCTGCATTTGAAAGTACACATTTTCCATTTCTGACACGACCACCAGCCTGGCCACATGAGGGCAATTTTCAGGAAGGAAGCAGCTGGTCGTGTTTACAGGGCGTGCGGACCAGACAGCACAGACCCTACTGTGTCACTAGGGAAAGCAAGATGGCCAGGCTCCGTCTGAGATCAGAAGTGGGGTGTGCACTTCCTTGCAAAAAAAATAAAATCCAAGTTTTAGGGGCAAATTTATTTCTGGAAAAGGAGTTGCAGAACTCCTGTTTGGTGGGGGATGCTTAATTTTAAGTTCCCTGCACCAGTGACATTAGGGACACTTGCAGAACAATAGGCAGCATTCAGAAATTCAATTATTAATATTTAAATATTAGTAATTACCTCCCAAGTGATACTGCTGACTAAAGTAACATAATACAAGACAGTTATGGTATGTGAATTATATCTCAATGAAGTTGTTAGTAAGTAAATCTTCTAAAAAGCAGAACTGTTCACCATGTTGCTAGGCATGTGGCCGGCAGGTTCTGAACCAGGCGGGGACAGTGGGGAGTTTCGAGACACTAAACCAGGAGCATTTCATGCTTCGCAGGTGGAGCCTCAGTGAGATATGCGGCTCTCTACTTGGCATTCTGGTCCTTGCTACTTTTTGACTTGTTGTCTGATTTCTCTTGGTTGAGGAGCTAATTCATGCCAGCTGCAGAGACTCAGGTTTTGTGCTTTAAGTTGCATAATGTAATTAAGGATTCACATCCAATTACATCATGTTAAAAATCCTCTCTCAATCCTTTTCTCTACTAATCCTGGACTCCGGGCCTTGTGTGCTGACTTGATCTATGCTCAGAAGAAAAGCACAAAGCTCATTTGCAAGCCCCAAGCTGAGCTTGAAATGATCAGTGATATTTCAGCCTAGTCAACGTTGTCAGAAAATGTCTGCATGCTTTTTTGGTTTGTGATTTGAGATCATGGGATGTATTTTTATAAGGAAATCCTAAAAAATGAGGACTCCAGCTTCAGAATAAGACGTTAGCATTAGCTCTATAAGCATGGATTTCACACCAATCAGATGCAGGTATTATCACTGTTCTCCTCACAGCCCTAGAGGGGCCCCAGCGTGAGGCCTGAGATCTTTGGAGTGGGCGGCCTCCCATGCTGGGCCCTAAACTTCCTTTCCATGACCATATTCTGTTTGCAACCCACCCAGTGCCCAGCAATCCAAGAACACGTTCTGTTTGTCATTCTGCAAGACTTGTGCATGTGTGTGTCTGCAGTGTGCCGCTTCCACCCCGCTCAGGGAAATCAATCCTCCCCCTCGCTCTGCAGGCTTGCACAGGGGCTGGGTGTCCCACAGGCCTGACTTTGACTCACTTTGCAAATGTGATTGCTGGTAGCCCCTGGCCCTCCCCCGCACCTCTCTCTCTCTCTCTGTGCATCTTGGGACAGAGAAAGTTATCTTTCTCTTCCCTGTATCACCAAGAACAGTAGTTCGTATGTACTATGTACTTAAACTTGAAAACATGTTAGTTTTACATTCCAGGTCTCTTCATGTATGAGCCAATTCCCTCTAGATGCATCATTATTTTGTGTTGACACAACTACCACATTCTCTAAAGACAAAGAGGCTAGAATACAATAGCCAAAAGGTAAGACACAAGTTCAAAACGATCTAGGGGTCACTATACACTGGCTCAAATGGTACAAGCTAACCACCATGGTCCCTAGGGACATAAAAGAGTTAATACATTAAAGACTCCTAAGACTAAAACAATTTCCAAAGTAGGAAATATATGGCCAATAAGCAAACAAAAAGTTCTACCTTACTTGTGAGTTGAAATCAGACAAAAATAAGACGCTGTTTTTCAACTATCAAATTAGCAAAGTGTAAAAACACATATACTTAATTCTAGAGTGAGTACAGGCAGACAGAAACTCTCCTACATGCCAACGGCAGTGCACAATATTTTGTAAAGGAATTAGAAATATAGAATTAAAAGCCTTAAAAATATGCAAATTTTTTAGCCAACAATTCTCCTTCCAGGAATACAGCTGTAGAACACAGCAGAGGTGTGGTCCAAGTTTCACACACACACGTAGTCAAGTATTATTTAGATTGGTGAAAACTCAGGAGTCAAGCTTAAGTGTCCAACAGTAGGAATATAGTTAAAAAGTTTATATCACCATATGAGTGGAATATTTAACAGCTATTTCACGTGTTTATAGAGAACTTTTAACAACAAGGAAAACAGGTCACTCTAATTCAGGGTTTGATAAAGATGATGTTACAAAAAGCCTAACAATGTGAACCAAAAAGTTCTTAAAGAACGTGCAATTAGGTCATGAGGATGGAGCCCTCATAAATGGGATTGGCGCCTTTATAAGAAGAGGCCAGAGCACTGGCTCGCTCACCTTCCACAGTGTAAAGACACAACAAGAAATCAACATTCTGCAACCAGAAGTAGGCCCTCACAAGAACCCAACCCTACTGGCACCCTGATCTCAGACTTCCAGGCTCCAGAACTGTGAGTAATAAATTTCTCTTGCTTATACGCCACCTGTCTATGGTGCTTTGTGACAGTAGAACTAAGACATGCAATTAAGTCCACTTGTGTAAATGAAGACGCATATCATGTGTACATGTAGAAAACTAGTATTGCCATGATGATAATTAAATTCATCTACAAATTTAATTTTTTTATTAAAAAAAGTCCTAACTCTTTTTTTAATGGAAGGCTGAGAAAAGTCTAGTGGAAAAAATAAATGTGTGAGATCTTTTATTTCCTACCATATGGTGAGTTAGATACCTCTAAAACCCTCATGCTTTGGAGCAACTAAAAACTTTGTAAATAAGTATCAATACGTATTTTAAATATATGGCTCAGCTTGAAAGAAAGTAAGGAAATTTTTCAGAGTTTAAGAAGAAAACTAGAGAACAAATCCAACTGCCTTAGAGGCTATTGCTGATTTCTGACAACCTATGGCTTTGGATTAAAGACCAGACAGAGGCTAGAAGATAAAACCAGGGACCTGAAAATGTAGCAAATCAGACTGAAAACCCTGAATAAAGGTTCAGTTCATAATCATGAGTTGGGATGCCCCCTTTCAGGCTTGGGGCCAAAATTCACATAACTGGCTTAGTATAAACAACCACAAGCTGAAAATTTGGCATAATGTGAGCCCAGCTGAGAGAAGCATGGACATCCCCCCTGGAGGAACTTATCCTCAATCCAGGAAATTTCCACAGATAACATTCCAATAAACATGAGCTCAGAATCACAGTGACTATATGGAGTAGAAATCACAATACACACAGGAAATAACTACTGTGGGCAAAAGTAAGCAGAGAAACCAAACTGGCACATTAGACACACATATACCTCAGATATCAGAAATAAATCATACAGGATATAAAACAAATGTTTAAAGGTATACAAGAATTCACTTATGAGTGAGGAATAAGAGACTATAAAAGTGATCAGAGTGGGCCAGGTGTGGTGGCTCATGCCTGTAATCCTAAAACTCTGGGAGGCTGAGGTGGTAGGATCATTTGAGATCAGGAGTTCAAGACTAGCCTGAACAAGAGTGAGACCCTGTCTCCACAAAAAAATTGAAAAATTAGCTGGGCATGGTGGGGCACGCCTGTAGTTCCAGCCACTCAGGAAGCTGAGGGAGGAGGATTGCTGGAGCCCAGGAGTTGGAGTTTGTAGTGAGCTATGATGACTGCACTCTATCCCAGGCAACAGAGACCCTGTCTCCATCAAAAAAAAAAAAAAAAAAAAAAGTGATCAAAGTGATTTCAAAAGAACTAAAAAGCACCTCTATAAATGAAAAATAGATTAACTGGCATTAAAACTCAGATGACTTTAGATACAGCTGAAAGTAGAATTAGTGAAGTGGAGTATAAATCTACAAAAAATTATTGAATGCATCATAGAGAGTCAAAGAAATGGAAACTGTGAAAGACAGGTTAGTAGTTTACACATTCCCCAAAGGAAAGGTATAAAAGTATGACAATTAGACTTATACCTGCCTCTCCATAGCAATGGTGGAAGCCAAAGGCACTAGGATATTTTCAAAGGACTGAAAAAAATAGAATGAGAAAGTATAAAACACATCTAATCAGAATTCTGAAAGGAGACAATAGAGGAAATAAAGAAATTACTAAGAAGTTTTCAGAGCTAATAAAGACAAAAACCATCAGATTCATGAAGCATAACATATCATACAAATAGCCAAAAAAAAAAATCCACCTTTAAATATATTATAATGAAGCATAACCCCAAACACAATGAGAATATCTTAAAAACAGCCCAGACGTATGGTATAAAGGTATGACATTGGACTTATAGCTGCCTCTCCATGGCAACAGTGGAAGCCAAATATTTCCAAAGGCCTGAAAAAAGAGTAATTGTCAACATAGAATATACCTTGTAAAGTTGTCTTTTAAGAACATGATGAAATAAAGACATTTTTAGAATTCCCACTTTTCCCTAAGCTAATCTGAGATAGTTTATCACCGAAAGTCCCTCCAGTTTGATGTACTATCAAAAGAAACATGTAAAATATGTACTGTAGGAAAGTGAACATTGATCAGTGAAGTCAGAAACTAAGATCTCACATGCAGAAAGGAAAGGGAAGCAAAGGCAATGGTAAATATGAAGTAAATCCAAACACTGTATAAAAGTAACATTTGATTTTTAAGAGTCAAAAAATAAAACAAGATAGAAGTAAAACACATAATAGCAATAATGTATCTGTTTGAGGGGGTGATGGGAGGAAAAGTGTTCTGAGATTTTAAATTGAGAGGTATGTAAAAATACTGATTAACTTTAGGCTTTATTAAGTTCATATGTTATAATTTGTAACTGGTCACTAAAATAATATAAATAAAGAGTATAACTTTCCAACTATCAGAGACAAAAAGTGGAATGAGAAAAAATTAATTTAATACAGGGCTATTAAAGAGATAAAAAGAAAACGAGAAACAAATAGAAAACCTAAATAATATGAAAGAAATAAATTTATACATATCAATAATCAAAATAAATGTAAATGGTGTAAATTTCTTATGGTAAATACATGAGACTAGCTAACAAAATTTTATAAAAAAGAGTAGCAATTATAATCTTGCTCTATTAGGTACTGAAGATCTTGATGAAGACATAATTAAAACAAAGGGATATTGATGAGTATATACAGAAAATATTTCAAACCAAATAAAAAGTATATATCAAAAATTAGAAGGAAATTATAGCTTAAAATGATTATATGAAAATTTTTGATGTGAGCATTTGACCTAAGCTTTCCTCTTAGGAAGCTCAATAAAAATAAGAAGAGCAGATTCAGGACAAAGTAAATGGACAAATGGAAATAATAAAACTAACAGCAGAAATCAATATTATAGAAAATTGACAAATACGGAAAACCAATAGAACAAAACCTGAATCTTTGAAAAAAATCAATAAAAGAAATAAACCTCTAGCTAGACTGACAAGGACAAAAGAAAAGACACAAACTACCTGTATGAGGAATAAATTAGAGGCCATCCCTGGAGATCTCAGGATAACAGGAAACTACTATGAACAACTCTATGCCAATAATTTAAATGACTCTGACGAAATGACAAATTCCTTGAAGACACAAATTGCCGAAACAGACTTCAGAAGTAGAAACCCTGACTAGTCATATAGCAAGTAAAGACATTGAAGTCATAATTAAAAACTTTCCCACGTGGAAACTTTAGGCCAAGGTGATTTCAATGGTGATTTCTACCAAACACTTGAGGAAGAAATAATACCAATCCTCCAGAATCTATTTCAGAAACAGAGTAGAGAACACTTTCCAGCTCATATTACAAACTTGGTACCTTTTTCCCAATACCAAAACCAAAAACATTTTTTAAAAAGAAAACAACATACCAATATTCCTCACAAACAAATGAAAAAAAAATAGCAAATAGAATCTGGCAATATATTGATTTTTAAAAAGTATAATGTATTATACTCATCGTGACCCGTTACCCTAGAAATATAGTTAATTTAACATATGAAAATCAATGTAATTCCCCATACTTATAAAATAAGGAGAAAAACCCCATTGTTACCCCATAGATTCTTAAAAAACATTTGTCAGTATTCAACACCAATGCAGAAAAAAACTTCTCATTAGTAGTAGAAACAACAACATCAAAAAACCCAAACAACCAGAATAAAATCTGGACATTGGACTTGAATAGTCATTTCTCCAAAGAAAATATACAAGTGGCCAACAGGCACATGAAAAGATGTAAAGATGTTCAACATCACTAGGGAATCATCAGGAAAATGCAAATCGAAACCATAATGAGTGCCACTTCCCACTCATTAGGATGGATATTATCAAAAAACAAAAAATAGCAAGTGTGGGTGAGGATGTGGAGAAATTAGAACCCTCATGCACTGCCGGTGGAAATGTAAAATGGTGCAGCCCCTATGGAAAACAGAATGGCAGTTCCTCAAAAAAGCAGAAACAGAATTACCATATGATCCAGCCATTCCATTTCTGGTGTATACCCAAAGGAATGGAAAGCAGGGACTCAAAGAGATGTTTGTACACTCCGTGTTAATAGTAACATTATTCACCATAGCCAAAAGGTGGAAGTAATCCAAACGTACATTAACAGAGGGATAAACAAAATGTGGTATATATTATACAAACATAGCCCCTTAGTACACATACCTACATACAATTAGAAGCTACATAGGGGTATATAGGCTGCACACCTATTTATATATATTAGAATATGAACGTACAATTAAACATATCAGCCTTTACAGGAGGGAAATTCTGACACATGATATGGCGTCAATGAACCTTGAGGACATTATGCTAAGTAAAATAAGCCAGTCACAAAAGGACGGATGCTGTATGATTCCACTTACAGGAGGTACCCAGAGTAGTCAAACCTATAGACAGACAGGAGAATGGCGGTGGCTTCCAGGGAGTGGGGAGTCAGTGTCTAGTGGGATTGGAGTTTCAGTTTTGCAGGATGAAAAGAGTCCTGGAGACGGATGGCGGTGACAGTCGCAAAACCATAGGAAGGTACTTAATGTCACAGAACTGTACACTTACCAACTGTTAAAATGATAAAGTTATATTCTGTGTATTTTACCAAAAAAGAAAAAAAAAACAGAAATAAATTAGGAATAGAAGGAACTTTCCTCAACCTGGTAAATGGAATCTATATTACGTATTTTTTAAAATCCCCACAGCTAACGAGAATTAAGGCAAGGACGTTCTCTCTCGTTACCTCTACTCGACATTTTACTGGAAGTCTGACCCAGTACAGTGAGGCAAGAAAGAAGAAACAGAAGCCATCGAGACGGGAAAAGGATAAGTACATCTTTGTTCATATATAATATCATTACGTATGTAGAAAACTCTAAGAAATCCACAAAAACACCAGTATAATTATTAAGTGCATTTAGTGCAGTTGCAAGAGTCAGTCACTACACAGAAATTAGTTATGTATTATATATGCCTATATGCAAGCAAAAAATTGGAAATGAAATTTTAAAAAATTCAGTATCATTCATTTACAGTAGCATTCGGGATATGAAATAAGGACAAATTTTATAGAATATGTGAATGATCTCTATCATGAAAACTACGAAACACTGCTGAGAAAAATTAGAGACACACACAGTCACCTGGAAGAATTTCAAAAGCTCACACTGAAGAAAATACTCAATTTGCTTCAATTTATATAGTTCTAGAACAATGACAGAAAGATCAGTAGTTTCCCGGGACTGAGCATGGGGGAAGATTGAATGCAAAGGGGCCAATATTCTTTGAGGGGCTAGAAATCATCTGCAGCTCACTGTGGTGTTGGTTGCGTGGGTATATAAATAAAGTGTGTGCAATTTCATGTAAGTATACCATGCCTCAAAATAGCCAATTTAGAAATAAAGAACAGAGTAAGGACCTCATTGGAGTTCTTCTATAAAATATGAAATTAAAATTTGAAAAACATTTGATGGCAGCCAGAGTCTCTCACTGCCTAACTCCTGCAGTAATGAGATATGTCAGGTGCCAACCATTGACATTTAGGAGCATCTGAAAGACTCCCCGTGTTTCAAATTCATAGATGAAAACAGAGCAGCTTCTGTGATTCACACGATATTCAAATTGCATGAAAATTTCTAGGAGGAAACAACTGCGTAAGTCAGGGAAATCCTTGTATAAACAAGAATTTCGTATATAATTGACATTTCCAACCAGCAGAGAAATAACGAATTATCTCACCAATGGTCGGTGGACAACTGGCAAACCATTTAGGAAAAACAGACCTTACACCACACAGGAAATACATCCAGAGGGGTTACAGATTGAAATACAAGTTCTAGAGAGGAGCACAGGCTAGGGAAGGCCTTCCTAAGCCTGTCAGTGAAAAGACAAAAGGGAAAAGATTAAGAATATAATAAAAAATGTGAATGTCAAAAATTACCGGAAACAGACATGATGACTAAATGCAAGGTGGCATCCTGGATTGGATCCTGGAACAGAAAAAGGGCGTTAGTGGGAAAACTGGTGAAATCGGGGTAAAGTCTGCAGTTTAGTTCATAGTATTGTACCAGTATTAGTTGCTTAGTTTATATCCGTTGTTCTCAAATGGGGCCAGTTTTGCTCCCTGGGGAACATTCGGCATGCCGGGAGACATTTTTGGTTGTGTTCTAGGAAAGAGGGAGGCGCTACGAGCATCTCATGGTAGAGACCAGCCGTCTCAGAGTCGCTAAACGTGCTCTGATGCATGGGACGGTCCCCCTTATCCGACCCGCGATGTCAAAGCCTCAAGGTTAAGAAACTCTGTCTCAGATAAATGCACTGTGGTCATGTAAGACGTCAACATAAGGGGAAGCTCAGTGAAGAATACGTGGGAACTCTCTGTGCTACTTTTGTAATTCTTTTGTTAATCTAAAATTATTTCAAAATTCAAAGTTTTAATAATGACTATAAACAACATTAAAAAGTTAAATACAAAGGGATAATTTTAACATAAGTAAAAAGGCAAACTAGGAAAAGTCTCAAGAAAAGCAAAGAAAATAGAGTCAATTCACAAAAGAAGAAATATAGATGCATACATAATAAACATGAGAAAGTTCAATATCTTTATGAAAAATGCAAATTAATAAGATGCAAATTAAGTCCTAAATGCCATTTTTCATTTATCAAAATGGCACGGAAATTTTGGTAATGACAATATCCAAATGCCTGTGCATGTTCAGGGAAGCTGATATTTGCACATAGATAGTGCAACTTGGAGTGTCATTTGGAAATCGATATTAAAAAAATCTTAAAATTGTGCCTATTCCTAGACCAGAAATACTAGGAATCTGACTTAAGAAAATTATGTGAAATGCCCCCATTTCTCTCCAAGAACATTTATCAACACATTGTTATAAAAACGTAAAAGTGAAAACAATCTGTTAAACAATAAGGTTTTTAAAAAGCAGTTTAGATAAATCCATACAATGGAAGCCTCTGTGAGCATTAAATATTAATATTAATAGGGAAATACGTAACGTGTGAAACGGAACTTCACAGCCCAATGTTGAGAGAAAGACGCCTTCCAGAACAGTATTGTGTTTTGTGTGACCCTCTTTTCGTTAAGAAAAGGAAAGAAAGTATAAGTAAAAAATAAAAGTTCGTTGCATTTATGAGAGAAGCCAAGTGATCTATTTGGGAAGATCTACAGAAATATCAACAGTGACACTATCTCTGGCTAGTAGTAGGGTTATGGTTGATTTCACTCTCTTCTTTTTGCTTATTTATATTTCAATTTTTAAAGTGCACGCGTTTTGTGTCTTCAGTAAGAAAAAAAAAAGCATTAGAAAAGCAAAGGAATTGAGGAGACTGATTCCATGTAAACCCTTTTTCTAAGCAGCGTTTTTGTGGATGATGTTAGCCCTTGGCAGTGCCAACAGCCCAGGTAGGCTTAGCGGCCGAGACACTCATGACAGGCTTTGACACAATGAATTACATCAGCGTAAATTCTCCCTGATATCTAGTAACCAGCCTCTCCCAAAGGTACAGCACTTTGACATTCAATGCATTTTTGGACCACCCCTCCCAAACTCCGCTGGCTGGGGTCTGATGCTCCACTGTTGCTGGCTCCTTGGGCTCCAGTTTCTGAACGGGAATGGTTCACCTGCTCTCACGTGCACAAGCATGCTTATGAGGGTGCAGGAGAGGTTGCCAGCGAAACTCAAAGTCATTTGTTTACCACCTACATAGGCCATCCGATCAAAAATACCTAAATATGGTCTACTCATCTGCAAAAGTAGGCAAGCCTCTATCCTCTTAAAACACCAGAGCCATTCTTCTGCTGAACATACACCAAAGACTGCAAACCACCCTATTCAACCGCAAGCCTTGTCCTTTGATTTGGTATCCTACCTGGGGAGTGAGATTTTAAGTAAAACTACATGATTTCCCCTTTATTAAGTATATATACATGGAAAAAATAAGACAAAGCCAGGAGTGAGTTTTTCACACCAAATGTCAGCATGAAATGCCATGAATTTGCAAAAGATAGCCCTCAAAGTGGGCTCTCAATTTTCAACAAACAACGTAGAAGGAGAAACAATTGTTGCCACGTGGGTCGAACGCTCTGAGAGAGAAAAACTGGGGTTGCTCGAAGATGCACAACTCCGGGGTAAAGGGAGAGTTGAGATTTTTTTTTTTCCTTGTGGAGCCCACATAAGTAACATTGTATAATAATATTAAATATGACTGGCCCACATGCTTGATGCAGGCTCTGGCAAGACACCAAAGCACAAAGACAGTGAATGTGGTTCTGCAGGAGACCACAATGGTGCAGTCCTTGTATGCAAATGCTTCAACCAATTGAGAAAGTGGTTTTTAAAAACCTGAATTTTTATAGTTTTTGTCTTCAACTTCTGATTGTGGGATAGCAACCACCTAATGGGCCAATTTATATATTCTTCATTTGACATTGACTTTAGATGTTCCTATAGGGCGTTTATTACAAGAATCAGAACAGGCATTTGGGGGAGTAGATTCTAACCCTAAGTGGGGGCACGACAAAGGTTGTGTTCCCTGCAAGGAGAATACCTGTCCTGTGCACCTGCCCTTCAGGACCTCACAGGGACCTCAACCTGAAGAGTCTGCCCATCACTCCTGCCTAGGTGAGCAGCAAGATCATAGCAGAGGGACGTGCTGTCCTCCAGATCCGGGCTCTCAACCAGGGAGCCACTGAGTCAGACACACTCATGCCTGCACAGGAGCAGCGTGAGTGTTTTGAAAAAGTGCCCCAGACGTGTCTGGTGCCCTCACCTGGTTAAATGCACCTTTTCTACACTCTCTGATAAATAAATGAACACCTCATAGTGCTATGAAAAATATTTCTCTATTTAGCTATTATACAAACTACTTTGAAAACATAGTTTAAGATGAATTTACGGGCCGGCTCTACCAGCTCCATTCACTGTTAGTCATTCCCCCTGAAGGGGAAATCACATTTTACAGAAAGATGTGAGCTGAGCTTTACTTTAAGATTATTAGGAAAATAGCGAAAACTCACCAAGCCAATGGAATTAAACACACCATCTATTTCCCACATTTTTTCCCCCTATTTTCCAGGTCATTTGTATCAAGAATACTTTTCCTTACAGAATTCATCACATGACCACCACTTCCTCTTTCCAAGATTATATCTAATTGGCTTCCTGCAGACGGCTCGGACGGTCCTGGAGGCTAATGATAATCACAAAACAGCCCTGCGTCCCCACTGCGGAGCCCGAATTGCTGGGTGCTCCTCATGCAATTACCTTGCAAAGGACGAGCAAGCAACTAGCGGAGTTTGAAATGAAACTCTGTGCGTCTCCTTCCCCAGCCTATGTTGCTTCTGCTAGGTTGCCCTGATTATCACCGTTTTTCACGTAGAGATGGCTGCTCTGTGGTTTCCTAATTTAAAAGATCTGACCATTATCTGATCAGCCTGCTTCAGGCTTTGAATCCATTTCTCTTAATCTATTCCTGGCAAACCTGAGCAAACGGCCCATTAGCAATGACTGGCTGCTAAGCGCTAGCGGGACATACCCCATGCACACAACTGAAATGGTTACTCAGAAAACAGGACACAGGGAAAAAAAGCCCTTTGAGGCCAGCTGGTATGGCTGAAACGAGTAACCTTTAGATATCGTGAAACTCTAGGGCATGATCTGAAAATCTATTTATGATCATGGGGGAAATGGCACAATCTCAAAACTTACCAAGAGTTAAACAGACAAAAATTTTTTTAAAAACCATTGCAATATATTTTTGCAAAATTGTTCATATGTTTTCCCTTCTTTAACATTAAACTTAACCATCCAAAGGCTAATAAAGTTGTTCCATGACAATATTTGATTGTCCCTATTGCATTCCCAGAGGGAAACACTATTTTGAGACATTCCCCCCAAAATATTTTGAATATCAGTTTTAAAATCAAGTGGGGATTCTATAGTTTTCACAACCTACCTCTTGATAGTGAATCTCACATGGTTCCCTACCCTCTCTTTGCCGGAGAGGTTTAGGTGTGCACACAGGTAGAGGTGTCTGAGGAAGGAGATGCACTTAGGTGGCCCTGACATCAGCGTGGGCTTTGTTGAGTCATCAGCATAACCTTCCCTCTGCACAGCACATAGGGCCAGGGCACCCACTCTGCTCTGTGGCTCTCTGATGGGCACGGAGAGGTTAATACCAATGGCTCAGACTTGGGTCCTGCCCCCAGGAACGTGCCATCTATGAGAAGAACAATGACCTCTATAAAATAGCAAGCATCCCATTAGAAGACTGCAAACTGCGTGGTGAGAAGACCATATGTGAGTTTTGTTTCAGCACCACAGAACCAGAGACCAGCCTGGTGCCTGGTACCATGGCTGACACCTCAATGTCAGGTGAGTGCAGGGAGGCTGTCTAGGTGCTAGCAGGAGGTGCCAGGGCTGGACATGTGCCCCAGCCACTGCGCGATGACGGCAGGTGACACAGAAGTGCCTGATCTTGCTGCTGATGTGGGAAGAGGCAGGTGAACGGGAAGCCACCATTGAATGGCTGTGGCACCTGCACGCAGGGGAGGGGAAGAGGGTCAGAGAGCAGGGAAAGGACAGAAAAGGTGGGGAGAGCCCAGAGTACACAGGGCAAGGAGGCCGAGAAAGCGAGAGCTCTCCCCTCCGACTCTGAGCGTCACTCCTCTACGTCCTGAGAATCAACCTGAAATCAGGCTTTTTTGACATCTCCTGGGACAGAAAACCACAAGTCCCCCCAGTGAATAAACTAACAAATGAGAAGAGTTCATGAGATAGTCAGGGCCACCTCTCTCAGCCCACAGACAAAGAGACCTTGAAGGAAAGTGACCTGCCCAAGGTCACCCAGAGAGCCTACCCTGGACAGAGGGTCACACACTTCTTCTGTAAAGACCCAGATAGTAAAGATGTTCAGCTCTGTAGGCCCAAGGTCTACAACCCCTCAACTCTGACATCGCAGTGTGAAAGCAGCCACAGAACAACATGTAAAAAAATAAACATTGCCGTGTTCCGATAAAACTTTATTTACAAAGCAGGCAGAGGGCTGGATTTTGCCTCCTGGCCGTAGTTTGCTCATGTCTGCCCTCCAGCTGCTGCTAATTACCAGGAGTCCAAATTTCTTGTCCATTTTCAGCTGATGCTAACACTGCCTGGTTTATCTTGCTGAAAACCATAAAGCAAAACACAAAGACTCATTCTGCCCAGTTCTTCTGGCTTCACACAAGGTAAGAAAAGACCATCGTAAGATTGATTACCTGGTCCTCAACCATGCACCCACTTCTTCAGCAGGAGAGCACGCACTTCTGCCGCCACCAGCAGACAAGCTTCCCATCTAGTTGGGAAGCTCAGCAGGTGGAGGCAGCTTCAGGAAACCTGGAGGGGGTCAGACACACCTGCAGGCATGCCCAGTCACCAGGGACTGCCAAACCACCTGTCCTGTCAGCAAACCCTGCTGGCTCAAATCTGGCCACTTCCCAATGCCTCCACCACTGCCCACTGGTCCAAGCCATCCCTCCCATTCCTGGACAGTTGTCCAATGTACACGCATTGAACGAATGAATGAACAACATCAAGAGTGGGAGAGCAGAATTATCCACTGTCCTCTTCCTACAGGTGCGAAGGTCTACAGTCCATGACCCCATCTCCTGCCAGGTCTAGCCTAGCAAGATCCTTAAGTTGTTTCAGAGAATTATGGGGTCACAGAGCAGGAAAAGTAGATGGAGTGGTGGACTGGCCAACTGTGATGTACACTGTACTGCCCTGCTAAGATCCCCCTGCAGGATAAAGTTCTTCCCCCAGGGAGTCCGGCATGAAGGCAGCCCTCGGCACTCCACCCTGTAGCAACTGGCAGGCTGCAGACAGCGACCTTGCCCAAGGTCACATACCCTTCCCAGGGATGTGAAGGCCAAACCCTCTTGCCTCAACTTAGAATAACTGAAGGGCCATCCTGAATTCAGGGTTTCCTAAAAGGTTGGCTGAGGCCTTCACAGTGACTGCACCACAGAGCACCTTCTCCCTCTGCCTGGTCCTGCTCCCGCTCCTTCCCATCGACAGGTGTCACTGCCAAGATCAGTCCCCAAAATGCCCTTCTCATCAAGCCCAATAAATTTCCTTTCCTGAGGAAATCAGACCTCAGAGTCTAACAAGCAAAACCAGTAAACTGGGTAAAGTTTATCTTGGAGGATGGATTTATTTGAGTTCTCAGTCAGAAGTCAGTAAATTACAGACTGCAGGCCAAATCTGGCCCATTGCCTGTTTCTGTAAATAAAGTTTTATTGGCAGCAGGCACACTCGTGTTTTATACATTTTGTCTATGGCTGCTTTTGCACTCCAACAGCAGAGTTGAGTAGTCGCTACAGAAATCATATGGCCCACAAAGCTGGACATATTTCCTATCTGACCCTTTATAAAAAAAAAAAAAAGTTGCTGACCTCAGTTCTGATCATTAAAGGAAAAAAATCACATTTGTAAAACAACGTTTCTCAAATACCCTCTGGCCCCTCTAGTAAGAAGTCCTGGTGGGCTGGGTAGCTGAGTCTAATGCAGCCTTGCGCCTCATGGGTGGGCTTGGCATGTGGACACAAGTGTGTTATCTCCCCACGAGTCGTATGGGTGAAATAAACCTCATTCACTATTGATGTGGCTGAACACGACATCTAAACACAGGCGGACACAGCACTCACGTGGTGACCTGGCAGGCAATTCTTCCAGTCTTCCCCATTTTTGTTCACTAGTGACACTAAACCTCACTGGGGCCTTCTCAGACCAATGACACCAGCACATGTGCACTGCCTGAGAATGTTCCAACACGGAGGGTCCAGCATAGACATGAATGCCTGGGACTGACAGGAGGGAACCCCCCCCAAAACAAGTGTTCACCAGTCTGGTCTCCGGTGGCATCTAGCAACGTGAGAACATCTTGCTCCATCTACTTGGATATCTCAGGAATGGGGGCAAGCTTCAGATCTGGGCCACAGATGCAAAATAAAATTGGCAGCGACTAATGTGTCTAAGTCAATAGTGTTTCGGGCATGCACATTCAGTGAGGAGGGAACCATTTGGATCAATATTGTGTACCCCCTAGAACACCACAAAGAACTGGATCTCAGTCTGGGAAGGATTTCCAAGCCAATAAATTTTAACTGCATCAAATTACATGGTTTATTACATGCCATCAGAAATTAACTTATAGTTCACTCTGCTAATAGAGTTTAGCTGCGTAACTGGCCACCAAATACTGGGATTACTCCACATGTGCATGAAAAGTATTCGGATACCATCTTTGGCAGTGACAGCAGAGAACGGGCCTGCCGTCGAGAGAGTCACCATCCTAACTGCTCTGTGCAGCGCTGTCACCGAGAAGGGTACAGCAGGTCCAAATACACAGCTCCGGCATTTAATGGCCACATGGACTTGGGAAAATCATTTTATCTTCAAGACTCATATGTCATGTCTGCAAAATAGGGATAATGATACTCTCTTTACAGATGATTTGAATAATTCAAATTAATGGATGTAGTCCAGGGCCTGGCACCTGGGTTTCCCAGAACATAATGTTGTGGTTATGGATAAGATGATGATGAGGAGGAAGAGGAGGAGGAGGAGGAGGAGGAAGAGGATGGTGACAATAATGGTGATGAAATGCTTTCGTATAAGAAACGCAGGGATGTGTACAACGGCCTCCTGCATGGTGCTAACAGGATGCTTTCCAACTGTAATGATGAAAAGATAAAACATACAGGGACAGAAGAGATGAGCAAAGAAAGAAGCAATTCCCAAATCCTCAGCCCCAGAGAGGAGAGCAGGTACCCACGCGTCCACTGGAATGCTGTCTCAGTAGACACGGCCTATTTGTACTGCATGTTTGTCAAGTATCCTATTTTCCCCAATCTTAGTAATCTTTCTGGATATATAACCTGGAGGCTCATTCAAGAATGCAATTTGTAGGACTTTCTGTCCAATGACCTAATGGCTAGCACTAAAATTGCCTTGCAGAGGTTTGCAGAGTCTCTTGGGCTGAACCTACCAGGCAGCCGGATGTCAGCGAGTCAGCCTACAGTGGATCCCGCTCACGAGGTATTCTGGAACCCAGATAAAAAGAATTGGATTCAGCAACTATGAAGTCTGAAGGCTGCTAATAGCGTGTGCAACCACAGGAGGCTGTCAGGAATGCCTCAGATAAGATTCCAGTTTCAGACAGGAAAACGTAAACAGTTCCCCTGAGTTTTAATGAGCACTGCCACGGTCTGAAAGCCCTTGCATTAAGGCTAAAAAGTCTCTGTCAAGACTGAAGGTCAGCGAGCTCATCCGGAAATATCATGCAGATTGTTCCAGGACAGACTGTGGTCATTGCAGTCAATGAGCTGTCCTTGGAAATTTTAGGCAAGAATTCTATAGTGTGGACAGACACGCCTTCTTGTCACCTGAGAAGTACCGTCCACCAAAAATTAGCTTCCGAGTGAGCGAGCACGCAGCACAAGGGTCCACGTGCACGTGTGAGCGCGCCCAGTCCGCGGACACTGAGGCTCTGTGGCTTTGCACCTTGTGACTGCGGGGTCCAGATGCACAGATCCTCCCTCAGGCAAATAGAGCAGAGGTTTTTTTTAAAAAACTTGAAGGAACCTTCAAGAACACTCAGTCCACCCAGAGGAAGAAAATAAGCCCAGAGAGTGTCGCTTGTCCACATTCACTGAGCGGGAAAGAACAGGTCAGCAACTCTAAAAGAAGGTGTTCAAGACCCCCTGGCCTCTGGGACTATCTCTTTCTTCAGTGGTAGAACGAGGCCCCACGGTGCAGAGCCGCTCACGCGCACCACGTGCGACCCTTTGGGATGTGCGGTTATTCCGAGGGATGTCGGCTCCTGGGACGTAGAATTAACCTACACCGTTTGCCTGAGAAAATCCTCTACGGGAGCCGTCATTTCACAAAGTCACACTCAAAAACCCTGTCTGCGCCGAAGCCAAAAAATAAATTGGAGGAGTTTTCTCCGCTCTTGCTCCTCTCCTCTGAGACGAATGTTTGAGACCTGGCTCTAGTTATTTTTAAAGAGACTTTGGTGGAAAGCGCTATAAATCCAAATTGTTGTTTCACACCATGAGACACGGTGTAAAGACAGCATGTACTTCAACCAGGGCAGCCACAGCGAAGCAGGCTGTGTGTTTCCGGAATCTTCATCAAGACGGAAGATGAAGTGCTTAGCTCGAGCAATCTCTTTAAATACTACAGTGGGGTTTCTCTCGGAAACGCTGACGGCTGCGTGCGTTTTCCTTCCTGCAGTAATTCTGCAGGACTCAGGCATCGGAATGGTTTAATCAACCTGAAAGCCACGTCAACGTTGCCTTAAAAGTCTCTGAGCGTTCGATATATGGACACTTGTAAAAATTAATTACATCACTTAACGTTTCTATGCACGTTATACTTTACATGTTTTATAGTCATTTTATTAATTAATAAAGCTTTAATGGACAAAAATTATACCATAAAATTATTCATATACTGCATTTTCAATTTTACTACTATTATCTTTAAATATTTTCTCCAAATGGAAAGCCACAAATTCATACGCCAGAGTCTCTCACAGAAAGTAAAGTTGAAAATCAGAAGTTTATACAGAGAAAGAATGAGATCTGGTGTCTTTCCTGCAAAAAAGGCCTTCCCTCCTCTTCCCATTCCCCAAGAAAGGCGGAGGGTCCCCAGGGCAGCCCACCTGGGGAATTCTGCCCAGCCCTGGAAACACATCCAGGCCTGTTGCCCCGGAAGACACAACCACAGAGATAGAAAACTGTCTGGCATGGAGAGTCCCTGACTTGCCTCAGTTATAAAATGTCCTGTAATTACTACACACACACACACACACACGCTCACACGCTCACACATACTCTTACGCATGTATACTCCACTATGGAATTTTGTGCTCAAGGATTTTATGATATTTATGAGACTAACTCATAAATACCAACTATGTGATTGAAAAGTAAAAAGTACAGAATTGTGAACACTTCCAAACATGCAGATGTTTGGCACCAGAGAGATGAAACATCTGGGGGTGGATGGCATTCTGTTCTTCTCATCCTGTTTTCAGAACTCGATTCGGGCATGGTGTAAATTGACTTTCTGTGGGGGTGATCGTTTCCTACTCATTACGCATGGTCTGGAACTATCAGGAACAAGAATTTGAGGAAAGATCTCTCATAATCTATAAAAGTCTCATCTAAGAAAATCTACCCACTCACATGAGGACACAGAGCTAGCCGCTGTCAACTTCGAGCAGAGCAGGTCAAAAGCGACTCTGCTGAGATATGCCTCTGGGGTACGCTACGTAGCAGAAGCCCTCGATAGATCCACCAAGGCAGGGCGTGTTCGTCCATCACCCCCTTTTGGGTGGACATGCCACTCACCTGCTGTGTAACTCCAGCCAGGAATGTGGATGGAGAGCTGGCTGGCACGACCGCTGGGGTGACAACGCGCCACGTGGTCCTCTGTCCCTTTTCTTACGGTGACCTGGTTAGTTCCCACATCTGCAAACTCTGTGCTTCCCAGCGGAGGGGAGCTGCTCCAAGGGCATGAGCCAGTGTCCAAATGCACCTGCCCCAAGGACGGGTTTTCCTTCAAGCGACTTTCTTGTCCGCCTGGGTTCCAGCGCGGGCCTAGGAGGCTCTGGCTTCCCTCCATGAGCTCCGGCTTCAGGGCCCTGCCTATTGGCTCTCCGTTGGCCAGGCCATCTGCCCCATCTGCTGTCAACCTGTGGGAACTACAGTTGAGGGTGAGCGACAGGACGGATCTGTGCGTCTGGGGGCCGGCAATCTGAGGCTGCTCAGTGGGGACAGAGAGAGGTTTATCTAAGTCGTAGACTGAATTGGGACACTGCCGAGACACCCCGAGGTGGACACAGGAACTGAACACCAGCGGGCCCTTTCCCAACGGCGGGGCGTCTGCAGAAAACCTGGTCTCTCTGTCGTCCACATGGGTGACCCAGTACTCGCGTCCCTCACACAGCCGTGCGTGGGCATCAGGAACCTGCAGCCTCACCACGGAGCCGTTTCTGGAGATCGCCGTGTGCTGCCGTGGGTGGGCACTCTCGGCCAGAGCCCGGGGATCCTGGAGCAGGGTGTCCTGGGCCCTGCACCTGGGACACAGTGGGCCCCCAACAGTCCCCCACACCAGGGTGCTGGCTGGGGGGCCCACACGCCTTGCTGTGATGGTGATGGATGCAAACCCTTTTGGGGGGCCATCACATGGGTTCTCCTCTTTGGGCGGCAGTTCTCTCTCAGGTCCTCGCTCATCCGCCAGTGTTGGAATTCCTAATCTGCCGGGGAGTATAGCAAACACCCTGTGAATGTTGACTCCGCTGCGATTAGCCAAAGACTGCTTCAGGAGACGGGCAGGAGGCCGAGAGATCGTGCACGGCAGGGGCAGCACCGCCCCGTGGTCTCTGGACTTATTCTCATCAATCAGCTGGGAGATGACTATGGAGGAAATCATCTTTGTGTTTTGTGATGCCAGAGTCTCCTGCAAATGGAAAAAGATGTGGATTATCCAAGCGGCCCATTGTAAAACAGGCAGTAAACTATCTTGGGAGGGCCACCGGGTTGCCAGGGGACTTGGTTCCTGACACTCAGACATTCTCATCCAAGGGTTTTTATTGCACACCTGATGCCGTCTCTGATTGTTCAGAAGGGCGGGAAAGCCAGATCTGTCTATGAAAAGTTGCACATTCTGGAAACACTGGCCCGACTGCTGAACTGGTTTTCTCACGGGGCGTCTATTCTTAGTTTATTTAACGATGCGCTGATGGGGATTGTCTATTTCTGATAATCACCTCCACCAAGCCCCGGAACCCCCAAATATAGGTTCACGGCGTCGATGGAAACAAAAGACAGAATTCTGGAAGTGAGCTGGATTTGGGGTGCAGATTTTTGTGGGAGATGTGTCAGCATTACTGCAGGGAAAAGTGAGTGCGGTCACTGGACACCCTCCCTGCCGGACCCCCCTCGAGGTCCTCCACCTGTGCTGGTGAAGACTCTTATTTGGTTGCTCCCTGCCGCTTGGCACCACAGGAATCAAAGTCCAGAGAGCAAAACAATGGGAACCAAAGGCCCAAGAGTGCAAGCCCGCCCCAGCGAAAACAGTGGCAATCAGATGATGTCACTCGTCAGAACTGGGGTTGGGGTGTAGACCGAGACAGACGCAATGTTGCTGTGTTTCAACGACCAGTTGCATGAGTTTTTGACCAGTATTTTAAATGATCGAGGTGTTTCATGCTTTCTAATCAGCAGATTATGTGTCCTAGCAGTAAATTGCTAGTGTGTCCAAAATAGTGTTATGATTTTTAATAGAGCATCTAACCAGGTCAAGACCAGGAAGAAGAATCTCCTCTGCCCTCATCTTGCTTTTATTATGTTTATATAGAAAGCGCCACAGAAAATGACATGGGAGACTGACTATACCCCAGCACTTCGTGAATGCTAACGAGGTCCTGGGCCCCCATTCTGACATTGTTACATGTGCTTAAAATGAACCCTTGCATGCAGCTGCACAGGATCCAAAGCCATACGGGGATACCGGCAGCTACTAGGCCCCGGCTGCTTGCACAGAACCTTTGCTTTGGGAGCCTGAAGGCGTAATCGGGGTGCTTGGCCCTGCAGCAGCAGCTCTCACACCCCAACATGCATGAGATTCACCCAGGACATCACAGCTGCAGGCTCCGGATTCTGCTTCTATAGGTCAGAGGTGGGGCCCAGGCATCTGCATGTTAACCGCCATCCCGGTGATTTCGAGGTAGGTGATCTGGGTAGCACACTGTGAGAAACACCGATGGAGTCATGAGGTTGCTGGTTTTCTAATGAAGCGATGTGCCTGCATATGTTGGGAGCAGGGTGTATACTTTTCCTGTGATGTGATAAGCAAACACGGTAGCATTTTCCTTTTCTTCAGGGCCAGATTAATATTCATTTACTCAAATAACTGAAAGTTCTCCTCTAACCGGACATTTGACACTGCAGGTCCACAAGGCCATAGGAGGACCAGTGCGTGTGATCTTAGCCACCCGAGGGGCGTTGTGTCTTCACTGTCAGGCGTGAGAACACGGTTGGTTTGTTTTTCATGATAATTTCCCTCATCTTATATGTGGATTTTTTTTTTAAAAAGATATATGGAAAGTTGCCAATTCAAAAGATAACAAGAGACAAGCAAAGAGGAAAAAAATGGATAGGAGAGTCATTTTAAAATGTACTTCATTTTTTAAAAAAATCAAAATATCCCTGGCTACATTTTTCCAAAAAGCAGATGGTCAGTGCAGTAGCACTGAGTCAAGAATGGGGACGTGAGCCTTCCCTTTCAGCTGAACTGCCACCTCACGCTTGAGCTCACACTGGGCACCACTCCCTTGAGGCCAGGCTCTGCTGGGGGCCTGTTGGAGGTAGGGCCTCCTCCCCAGCAGGTCTCAGCCACCTGGGAGCTCATCCAAACCCCAATGCCCAGGCCTCACCCCCAAACAGCTAAAACAGAATCCCTGGGGAGGGAGGCCCGGGCACCAAGCTCCCTGCACGGTCCCAGCAGGCAGCCCTGTGCTTCGGTGGCTCGCGCCCCCCGCTGCCCCAACGGCGTCACTCATCGCTATAGTTTCCGCACAAGAAAACTGAAGTGCACCTGGCGCCTATTTCACTTGGCACGCAGTCCCTCCTATTTTGGTTAAATTTAGTTCCGATAATAATTGTTCCCATGCACCCTACGAGGTGCATAATCATACCCAGTAGGAACTCCTTTGACACTGATCTTTGAAGGAAAAAACAAATACCCATCTTGGGAACTGCAGGATTGGTCTTATTTTATAGTGTGATGATTCCCAAAGTCAGCACCAGTGGCAACCTGCATAGAAAACACCTGGACGGGGGTAAACATGCAGATTTCTGGACCCCTCCCTCCCTGGACCTAGGTTGCATAGAAATTTATGGAGATAAAGCTCATATTTTGTATTTTTAACCAGCTCCCAGGTGATTCTTCTGTACAGACATGGTGGAAAGGATGCTGGGCTAGGATTTAGGTTGCCTGGTGGCCAGCCTGAGCCTGGGGTACCCACGCTGGCTACAGGACCTTGGACAGGGCCTTGGCTTCCACAACGGCAGAGCAAGGAAAAAGCTGGGGTGATTCTTGTGGAAACTCCAGGCTTCCTCATCCTGTGATGTCTGACATTAAGAGGGTACCCCGATCCCATGAGAACCTTGGCCTTGGTATAAACAGGGGTGTCTTGCTAGGAATGAATGAATGTTGTCCTAACCTGAGACAGACTCTGATTCTGGCAATGCTGACCTGGCTGCAGGTGCTGAGGGATGCCCTGGGGCTGTGCTGGGGGGTTTCAGGCATGAATGTAACCCCAGAAGGACCTAGAAGCCCAAAGGATGGGATAAGGAATCTGCCACCAATTCATTACCCGGGGCCTGGCAAGTACGACTACAATTTTGCCTCTGTCAGATGTAAACGGATGAGGGCACAGCACTCATGAGTGGCATGAATTTGAACTTATTTCTGAAGGCCTGGAGCCACTCTGCGTGTCAGGGTGACACTGCTCCTGGGGGGACAAATGCTGATGAATGCCCAGTTCCAAAGAAACATGTGTTCGCCCTCTTTATCTCACAGGGAAAACAGAGAGATCAACAAACAGGGGGTACAAGCAAGTGCCTCTCAAAGTATGAGCATGTGATTCAGCCGTAGGTGTTACCCTTCCTACGACCCAGAAGCAATCAGAAAATATCTGACGTGATCCACCCTAGGGGGCAGGAAGGGGTGCTCACACCAAACATACGCCACATTTCAGTGGACTTTACAATGAGTGCATTCGAGTTTATCTGAATTGCGTAAGTTGAAATAACTTATTACATATCCAATACATTGAAATTTTGTTGACGGAAATGTAGAATTAGTATAATTTTTAGGTGCAAATTCTGTTACTCATAACATACAGCCACAATCAAACCATTTGTTTATTTACTCATCTGACATTTTTTTGAGCACCTACTATGTGTCAGGTGCTACGTCGTTTTCAGCCTGTAGACTCAGCTCTGACCAAAGCCCCAAAAAACAACCTGAGAGAACGTAGAAAGGAAACACTGGCGGGCTCTTCCCTCTTCAGTATGCAGGACCCCCTGCTGCGGGGAAGTCCCGTTTATCAAATCCTGTTTCCTCAGTGACACCCATTGAATAATTAAAGATAAGACCCAACCTCTTAAGATTCTGTATTAGTCTGGTAGGGAAGCCATAACAAAGTGCTACAGTATGGGCAGCTCGAATAACAGAGATTTATTTCCTCAGTACCAGGAGATGGAAGTCTGAGAGGAAGACACTGGCAGGGTTCGTTTCTTCCGAGGCATCTCTCCCTGGCTGGCAGACGGCTAGCTTCTTCCCAGGGTCTTCCCTCTGCCTCGTGTCTGGGTCCTCCTCTTCTTATAGTCTTGCCAGATTGGATAGGGCCCACCATAATGACCTCGCTTGACCTTAATCTCTTCTTTAAAGACCCTCTCTCCAAAGGCAGTCACATTCGGAGGGAGTCCCGGGGGTTAGGACTTCAACAAATGAATTTATTTTTAGATGGGGTTGGGGGGAAAATTCAGCCCATAACAGACTATGACATATCACTTTGTGTCCAGTCTGTCTCCTGGGTTTGGGAAATCAAGAACGGGATGAGAAGGAGGGGTTATTTAATGTTCCTAAGTTAGCCCACTACTTTTAAAGCTGGGCACATTTTCTTTAGAAAGTAATTACATCTTTTACATCAAATATCTTCCCAAATTAAGCTATTTCAGGGTGACACGCCATCTGCCTTTTATACTGGGTTAACTAAACAATCTCTTTGCAAAGAGATTCCTTTCATCTAAAATAAACTGACATAAGATTTGATTTGAAAGGAAGGAGGAAATCACCTCCTATTTAAAGTGCAATGTTCGAGCCGGTGAGAGGTCACATGCGTAGCTGGGTTTTGTGCCTTGCTTTGGTAGTAACCATCCATTTCCCGACCATCACGACACATTTTTTACATTTTCTTTCTCAGAGATGCTGCTTTCAGATACTGATTTCCTTTAAATGTTTCAAACATGATCTTGCAGTACTGGTAACTGCCTTTATAGTTTATGCTTTTTATTGGTTGTCTTTAACTTTGTATTTGTGGCTTAAGAGACAGTAGTAAGAAGGGCATAATTTCACTAATTGAAATAAGAGACCAGCAGTGGGTGATCAGAGAAATCGGATCCTGAGCCGCTGAAGGGAGGAGACCTCCGTCCCTGCAGCTTTTCCTTCCAGAGAACAGGCGTCTCAGCCAATTCCACCTCGAAACTGCATCCTTCCCCACTGCTGCTACACAACCCGCAGCTGTCTCTGCGGATGGACTCTGAGTACATCCACCTCCACCTTCCCTGCAAACCCGCCTTCCCCTGCTTAGTCAACCTGAGCTCATCATGACTAGGTAATCTGACAGCCCGGTGGCATTTTATCCTGAGTGAGAGAGTGTTTTCTAATGCACGCACCCACTCTGGAACGTAGCAACAGGGAAAGACAGTTCTAAGACAGATGGAAAAATCTGGGCTCTTCTCACTTTCCATAGTGAAACTTTGGTCTGTCCAGGCAGTTTCTAAAAATTAGATGTTGTGTAACATATAGCAGTGAAAAGCCAGAAAGAGTCATATTTTTCCCCAATTTTTTTTCTTACGATAAAATACACATAAAATTTGCTATCCTAGCCAAAGTGTACAATTCAGTGGTATTAAATACATTCATAATGTTGTACAACCACCCCCATCATCCATTAACAGAACTCTTTTCATCTTGTAAAACTGAAAATCTATACCCGTTAAACAGTAACTTCCCATCCTCTCTCCTCCCAGCCCCTGGCAACCACCAAGAATCACTGTTTTTGTTTTTGTTTTTTTTTTTAAAGGGAAGTGGGTAAGTAAATCTTGGTATGTATAACTGCATCTTATATATAATGCAAATTAAAAATTACAAATAATTTAAGTGACACAGGAAATTGCTTCTGACTGGATATTATGCAATATGGGAGGGCTATAAAAGTTGACATGTGTTGTCGTTTTATGTTAAAAATGCATGAAGAAAATAAGGGAAAGTGTACACATAAATATTTTCTTATTTACATATTTCTGCATTTTCCTAAGTTTCTCCAAGGGGTCGCCATTACTTTTATTATGGGGAAATTAAGCTTTTTTGTTTGTTTGTTTTAAAGAAGAGAACTCTTCCATATTTCACTCCTTTTAAATAATCATTTGGCAGAAGAGGAGCCCTCATGTCACGGCTACAGCCTCGGCGCGCTTTGGAAGGGAGGGCAATCAGTCTCGCGCAGGCTCCGGAGAGGGGCGCAGATTTATGGCGGTTACAAAGGCAGGGCAGCCGCGGATGTGTCTCAGCATCTCACGCAGCCTTATAGCACACGCAGGGACAGGCTTTAGAAGCTCCAAGTTAGGAGGGAAATGTGACAGCCGCACTACTGACCGAATGAGATGATCCAGATAATTCCAGAGCAGATGTCCGGGAGGTGTGATTTCCAGGCGCTGTTTAACTCAGTCACAGGTAATGACCAAGTGTGCGTGTGTTAGAGGGATCCAGCCACATGGCCCCAAAGATCTGCATCATCATCAGTGACCAGACTCTCATTAATTTTGACATCCAGAGGAAAATGCCAAAATTTGCCAGCTCAATGTGAAAAACAGGTGGGAAAGATTGTCAGTTGGTATCTTTCTTAAAAAGAATAGCTTTTAACCTCAGCAGAATCGCCCCCACGGCCCTCCCCAACTCACTGTCATCCGCTCCTAAGCGACGACATCTCCTCCCGGGGACCGCTCTCAATGATCCGCTGCTCCTCCCACTCATTTTCTGGTTTTCCTCTGGCAACCCAGGTTCCTGCCCCTGCTCCCCGGGAGCAAATTAATTACAGCCACGCATCTTTACACCTTGAGACGGTGAGCTTGGTGCTTCCACGGAGACAGGGCTTTAAAGATTGATGACTAAATCTCAGGACCCAAAATAGCATCCTTTCTCCATCTGGTGGGATTTGGAGCCTGAGGTCTCTCTGAGGGAAAGGTTGAGCTTTGCCAAATGCAGAGCTCAATCAATGTGATACCCTAGACAAGCATTTTGAGTAAAAAATAAAAATTTAAGAGCTATCTTTGCTGTTCAATCTGAGAGATCGATTCTTATAATTCCACCCTCTCTTAGAATTACAAAAGCTGGTGGCAGAATATCCACCTGTGACAGACTGCAGGCTCCTCATAAACTGTAACACTTTAGACACCGTTTTAAGGTGAGAAAGTCCATATTGTTCAGTTCTGTTAACTAGAGTGAGCCTTCCTCTACCACGGTCCCTCAGAGCAAGCTAAGAACAGAAGCTCCGAGCCAGACAGCTTGCGCAGCTGTGAGATTTGGGGCAAGACACCTCCTGAGGCTTCAGTTTTCTCATCTGCAAAATAGGGATACGACGGTACCTACCTCCCGGGGCTGTGCAAAGGATTAACTGAGTCAGTCGACTAGACAGAGCCTAGTATATGACAAGTTGACAGTATTAACCACTATGCACAGAGTTCTTTTGTTCCCTAGAATCTGAAACATTTTGTTTTACAAATGTGACCTCTAATTTTCTTTCCTATATCAGACTGCTGACACTTTTTGCAGGTACAACAACCTATACTAGCTTATTAGATTCCAAAGTATCTTCCCTACCTTCAAAATATTATACGGCATAATTCTCTCTCTCTTTCTTTCCAGAAGATTAATTTTGGTTTAAATTGAGATCGATCACCGTATTTTCTCATGATACTGCAAACTTACCAAATGTGGGTGAAGATTATAAAAGAATAAATAAAAATACAGTGCATACTTCAGTGTAACAAGTTTTAGTCACTGGTGGTTAGATTTTCTGCTGCACTAATTCAATTTTTGACTAAAAAAAACCAAAATGCAATCACACCACAAGTAGGCCAGTGATTATATCTCATAGCTGGGTGCATTTTGCTGACTCCTCTAGAAGTTAGAAATATATGTTACCTCGGTGAAGTGAGGTTTCTTCTCTGCAACATCAGACTGGAGATTTTTAAGGGCAATTTGATCGTTTGTACTGTAGTGGTTGTCCCGTAATCCTAGGCAAGAGGAGATAATATTGTTACTTTTTAGTGTATATGAAAGGATAAAATGGAGTATATAACTCGTCTATGAAATTTCATGTCACCTACTCACATGTTATATTTGACAATAGTGAATCCTGTACAGTCTAAGCCACGAACGAACCTCGAACATTCCCTCGTTCATTACATTCCTCTCCATTTAGGCTCCCTGAGTTCATCTTAGCTTATCAGGCTGCAAGATTCCTTCTTGCATACGATTGTCTATATTCCTCAGACTCAGTAATAATTGCACAACTTTAGCCTTGTCACGTTCACCAGTGTCCTAAGTTTACACCCAGTGGAAGAGAGAATCACATCTGTCGACTCCCCAACACCACTAGAGTTAAGAAAGGCTGAGACGGAAGACCAACTTGCGTTCAGTCTCCAACGCAGCCATTGCAGGAGGGGCCACGGACGACGCAGCACTAACGTGAAAACTGTTTTAGAGCATCTGAGGGTGATTTGGTGATAAAATTGTGAGACTCTGTGTAAAATCCCCCACACGTGTCCTCCATGCACACCTGTCACAAGGACGGCTAAGACAACTGCACAGAGCACTGGACCCAGAACCCAGCGACCTGGGTTCTAGGTCCGGCTTCACCGTCCACTAGCTCGTCTACGGAGCCACTCTCCACCAGAACCTTCTCATCCGCCGGACCTGCCCCGCACACCCCATGGAGCCCTGGGGAAAGTGCTCCCAAGTAGAAAGCTCCCTTAGATGAAGCTAGCGGGATGGAGACGCCTGCCCGGGGCCCTGGGCAGACTGAGGCGGCCTTAAGCTGCAGGTGGCAGCACCCTCTACCCCAGAGATCTCTCTCAGTGGCCTTTGCCAGGTTGCTAATGCAGGAATGTGAACAAAGCACAAGGAGACGGTGTGAGCGTGGAAATCGGTGTGTAAGCCTTGCTCCAGGCCCCGTGGCCACAGCCCAGGGCCACCCTTTGCCTCCACGGTGGAGGTGCTCTAGGGAAGGTGACATTTCAGAGGGCCACAAGGGATGGCTCCCAGCTGCTAGTGCCCTGCCTATCAACTCACCAAGGGGTTTACTAAAAATTTGAGGTGTACAGTCATGCGCCACATGATGATGTTTTGGTCAATGATTGACTATATACGTGATAGTGTTCCCATAAGATTTTAAGGGAGCTAACAATTCTTATTGCCCAGTGACATGGCCATCACTTAATTTTTTAAATTTAGTATAGCCTAAGCATCCAGTGTGTACAGTAGTGTACAGTGTACACTAAGTCTACAGTAGTGTACAGTGATGTCCTAGGCTTTCACATTCACTGACCACTCACTCACTGACTCACCCGAGAAACTTCCAGTCCGGCAAGCTCCATTCATGGTAAGTGCCCTATACAGGTGCACCATTTATCTTTTACATGCTATTTTTACTAGTAGTATTTTTATGGCAGTATTTCTATGTTTAGATTTAGATACACAAGTTGTTACTATTATAACTGCCCACAGCATTTAGTACAGGTTGGTATTAGGAGTAACAGATTATAGCACGTAGTGTAGGTGTGTAGTCAGCTCCACCATCTAGGTTTAAATATATTCTATGATGTTTGCTAAATGACAAAATCACCTAACAATGCATTTTGCAGAACTTATCCTTGTCCTTAAGCAACACATTGACTGTAAGTTAAAGCATTTTGTGGGGAAAATTATATGCTATAGATTTTCAAGTTTGGCAGATTTTTAAAGGAACATGGCTTGAGGGAACTTCAAGGGCCACTAATGACCCATCCAAAGCCAGGCTGTATCTCTTCTCATCCTAGGGTGACAATGAGCTCCATCAGCTTTAATCCGGATACATGGCTGTGCCTGCATGTCTGACTGCTATTGAGTGACAGAGACAGTTATTCAAGATGATGGGTACAGATTACTTTTCATGAAGCATAAATATAAGACCCGAAAGGCCTCCTGGATTCCTGTGCAGAGTTGATGCATCAGGATGAACTGACAATAAAGCTGATGAAGATGGAAATCACCTGGCTGTGGTCATGTGGCATCTCGTGTGGTTAAGAACTTTGGAGTCAACACAGGCTTTGGGATGGACGGGTCTGGGTCTGCATCCAGCCCGGCCCCAGGCTCACCTGCCGTGGATGGGCCATAGACCCTCTCTGAGTTTCTTTGTCCACACAACACAGGCAATGCAAACCCTTCTGCAAAAATGCAGGCTCAGCATCAACGCACCGAGCGCACCGTTCATATAGCTCTAGCGCAGGGATGAGGTATGGGTTAGTGTTTGGTAATCGATACCAGTTATGACTGTCAATGAGTAGGATCAAGGCAGCCCTCCCCAAGGCACAGAGGGTCACTCTCACTATGGCATCAGTGGTCAGGAAGCCACTGGAATCAGACCACAGAGTCCCAGGGCCTGAATCCCAGCTCTGGCTACACATGTGGCTTTGGGCAAGTTACTCGGCACCCTCAGTTCCTCACCGTGAGATGCAGATAATGGCATTGCCCATAGGGTCACTGAAAGAGATTAAATTATGTAACTAACAAGCCCTTAGTGCAATGTCCATAACATAACACTCTGCAATAAAACTAGCTCTGGGGAGGCCCCTCATCTCTAGCAAGGAGGAGGGAGCACTGCCATGGTCAGACAAGCGAGGGTCGTGTATGAGGTTCCTGTGGTTGCTGTGACAAAGAATCACAAGCCGAGGGCTTACGCAACACAAACACACTGCCTTACAGTTCGGGAGCTCAGAAGTGCAACACAGGTCTCGCCGGACCAGAATCAGGTGTCAGCAGGGCTGTGTCCCTTTCTGAAAGCTCTAAGGGGCGATCCCTTCCCTTGCCTTTCCATGCTTCTAGAGGCTGCCTGCGCTCTTTGGCTCACAGACTTGCATCGCTCCAACCTCTGCTTCCGTCATCACGTCTCTTTCTCTGACTCTGACCCTCCTGCCTTCCTCTAATAAAGACCCTTGGATTGGACTGAGCCCCCTGGATAACCCAGGCTAATCCCTCCATCTCAGGGTTATTCACTTAATCACATCCGCAAAGTCCCTTTTGCCAAGTAGGGTCACATATTTGCAGGTTCTAGGGATTAGGATATGGACATCTTTGGTGGGACTGTTATTCCCCCAACCGCAGACTAGTTGAGGAGACGGAGGTTGAGGTATTAGATGTAACGTGGGGCCTTTAAAATAATGACTAGGAAGTCTGGATGGCAACATGGGAAAGTACTTCCAATGCAATCAAAATCCCAAGAACCACATGATGGTAACATCAAAAAAATGTGTGTGGGGATCTACGAAAACAGTAAAGTAACTGCATCCGGAAACGCCCTGGTTTAAAGGACCTGCAGAGGGTGTGCCAGCCCTGAGAAACTGCATGTATACACTAGACAGGGCTTTGTCTCATGAGTCAGCAGCCCAGGGTCAAATTCCAGTTGTGTGGCTTTGCGTAATTAAACTCAGTGACAGCAGTTTCCCCGTCTATGAAATTACGACATGGAACCGGTGCTGTCCGTGCCCTGCCCGGCTGTTGGGAGGGTAGCAGGCAACGGTGCACAGCTTCACTCTGAGAATGGTCCTCCACATTGGACTCAGCCCATGGTGGCCCTTTGGAATACAAAGGTCAGGACAGCTCTGTTGTTCACGCTCCAGAGCATAAACCAAAGGCCAGACTATGCCCAGGGCGACGTCCTTGCTCGGCTCTCTCCCATCAGGTTTCCCTGCTTTCTCGTGGGCACTTTCTGGAAGAGCGCCCCATGCCCACATGCTCTCAACCCTTGCCTCAGGCTCCGCTTCTTGGAAACCTGACCTGAGCCAAAGTCCTAACTCACACTGCTGTTTAACAGTGGGGGCTGTCAAATGTGGCCCCCAGAGCAGTTGCATCAGCGTCATTGGAGAAATTTGTTAAAAATGCATGTTCTTGGGTCCACCCTATTGACCTGCAGCACTCTCAGTGAGAACCCCAGGGTGGGGCTCAGCGTCACACCGTAGCAAGCCTTCCAGGGCATTCCATTCACCTCAGTCCTTGGATACATGTTGGTCTTAGCACAACCAGCTCCTTTACACTGGTGAGTCTGAGGCCCCAGGAGAGAACCGTAATGCTTTGATTCAGAAACCACCCCACAGCTTTTAGAAAACCACGCCTAGTCTGTGGGTGTGGGATCTAAATGAGGCTTTTCACCAATAGCTTCAATTAGAATAAAACCACCATGGAAGTCAGCATGCATACTTTTATTTTGAAGGTAATTAAAAACCAGCCCAATTAGCCGCCCGTCGTCACTGCTGGTTTATGAGCTGGTTCTGTTTGGCGCCTGGCACTGGTCCTCTGCACCCCCGTGAGCGCGTGAGCTCACTGGCCTGTGCCAAGAGCTTTTCTCTCCTAAGACAGTTGGAAGGATTGTACTTGTGTCTGTGTCCATCAGCCCGAGCGGCACATCCCAAACCATTCCTCACTTTGAGCTCCTTCCCAGGCCATGGCCACCACGAGCAAACACACCATGAGGCTCTCAGCCAAGTGCTTCTGGAATCCAGGTCTCCTCCCTGGAGGAAGGGGTGTGCTCCGGCAATGGAAGCCATCTGGGCAGAATCTATGCAGCACCCAGGGTGTGTGGGGCAGCCCTGGGCTGAAAGACAGGGTCGGGGAGATGCTCTCTCCTCCCAAGAGCTCTACGAGAAAGTCACGGATCTGCTAGCCCAGCCTCGATAAACCACGCTGAGAGCCCTTCCAGCAGGGGAATCAGGGAAAGTCTGGGGGAGGAGGGGATACTGGGAACGGCCTTTTTGGATGGGGTGGATTTAGAGAGGACGGGGGTGGGTGAGGGAAGGTGGCGCAGCCCAAGATGAGGTCAAGGGCAAGGCGGAAATGATGTAAGGGAAAGCACAAAAGCGGGGAAATCCAGCATCTTTGGCCAATGAATGAAGCTAGGATGTGGCTGACACCACACAATTCCCACTTGTGGCTGGTACTGCGGGGTTGTCCCTACAAGCACTGTCATTGTCACCAAGAGCGAATCACTCCATCAAAGTAACACCCAAGTGATGACCACTCAGGCCTTTGGTTTGTCTGGTAATTCTACTTATTTTCATATCTACACCACTCTCATAGAGGCAGAGAGGCACGCTCAAGTTTCCACTTCTTGGATTTTAAATGCCTTTCTTCATTTCTAGTCTTATCATAGCCAAGATTTACTCTGAATTTTCAGCATACCTTTAAAAATAGTCCTTTTAGGCCGGGCGCGGTGGCTCATGCCTGTAATCCTAGCACTCTGGGAGGCCGAGGCGGGTGGATAGCTCAAGGTCAGGAGTTCAAGACCAGCCTGAGTAAGAGCGAGACCCCGTCTCTACTATAAAATAGAAAGAAATTAATTG
>CAUYRT010066773.1:0-29711 GCA_963574885.1 Lepilemur ruficaudatus | reverse complement strand
CTAAAAATATATAGAAAACATTAGCTGGGCATGGTGGCGCATGCCTGTAGTCCCAGCTACTCGGGAGGCTGAGGCAGAAGGATTGCTTGAGCCCAGGAGTTTGAGGTTGCTGTGAGCTAGGCTGACGCCACGGCACTCTAGTAGCCCGGGCAACACAGTGAGACTCTGTCTCAAAAAAAGAAAAAAAGACTTCCTTGCAATTTTCACATCTTTATTCTTCCATATAAATTTTAGAATCACTTTTTATTTTCTTATCTAGATAACCATGCCAATTTGGATTTGGATTAGAATTGTATTAAATATATATATTATGTTGGGGGGAGAATTGGCATCCTCATAATATTGAATCTTCTCATCTAAGAACATTGTCTATTTCTCCATTTACCTAGTTTTTATATTTTCCATAGCATACATGTTGGTATATTTCTACCCAGGCTTTTCTCTTTGTTTTGTCATGCAACCTGTGAGTGGGACTGCACTATTTGTATGTGCACTGCTTGCCCCAAGTTTAAGGTGTTACATGAATTAATTTACTTAATCACTCTCCATTTCCCCGTTCTCCCAATCCCCAACAATCACTAATGTGCATTCTGTTTCTAGATTGGCCTGTTCTGGATATTTCGTATAAACGCATCACACAATATCTGGTCTTTTGTGACTGGCTTCTTTCACGCAGAATGGTATGAGGTTCATTCATTGTGTAGCATGTATCAGTACTTTATTCCTGTTCATGGCCGAATAATGTTCCATTGTATGTGCATATGTGTGCATATCACATTTTGTTTATCCATTTATTTATTGAAGAATATCTGGATTGTTTCCAGTGTATTTCAGGTGTCGCCAAGACCATCCTCTCCCTTGATCTACTGCTGTTTGTACTTTATGATAAACTTATGCAGGACTATTTAGCTAGAAATTAGCTGATGGTTAATTAAATCCAGTTCTTCTTCAAGCCAGCCATTTCCCATTGTTGTTACAATCTGAGGAGGCTAACTCAATCTCCCAAGACATTTGATCATAAATATAAGTATTATCATATGACTTATTTACATTAAGTAGCTATATCTAGCCAACAATGTCAGTGTTACACCATATCACGTATCATGGTAGTAAATATAACTTGTGAAATAAGAATCAAAAGATACTGCCACATTACTAGAGTTCTGCTCAGCCATTAACAAGTGATACAGTTCATCATCACCTGGAATGACCAAGATGTCTCCAAGAGCAATGCTGCTGAGCTTTGCAGACTTCCATTTAACCTTGTCTGGTTCCAAAGCAGGAGTGGTTTTTGTGGTCTTGTTCCCACGTTTTGGCTATTACAATTCATGCTGCTGTGAACGTTAATGTACAAGTTTTAGTGTGAACATATAGTTTCATTTCTTTTAGGGATATACCTAGGAATGGAATTACTGGAGCATACAGTAGCTCTGTGAGAAACTACCAAAATGTTTTCCAAAGCATACACACCATTTTACATTCCCTCAGCATTGAATGAAGGTTCCAGTTTCTCCACGTCCGTGCCAGCACTCCTTATTGTTTGCCTTTGGAATTCAGCCATCCTAGTGGGATGAAGTGGTATCTCGTTGTTTTGATTTGCATTTCCTTAATAACTAATGATGATGTGCACCTTTTCCTGTGCTTATTGGCCATTTTTGTATCTTTTTTGGAGAAATGTCTATTCATCCTTTGGCCATTTTTAAATTGGGTTGTCTTTTTATTGTGAAATTTTGAGAGAGCTTTTGAGAGTCTGAAAACAAGTTCCTTATCACATATATGACTTGCAAAAATTTTCTCCTATTCTGTGATTATCTTTTTATTTTGTTATGTATTCTCTAAAGCACAAAAATTTTTAATTTTAATGAAATCTGACTTATCCATTTTTTGTTTTGTTGCTGGAGCTTTTGGTGACTGCTGTGGTTTGAATTGTGTCCCCTCAAAATTCATATGTTTGGCACCCTTGTTCACTGTTGGTGGGAATATAAACTGCAACCATTATAGAAAACAGTGTAGTGCTTCCTTAATAAATTAAAATTGGAATTATCCTATGATCCAGCAATTCCATTTCTGGGTAGAGTACCCCAAAGAATTGGAAGTGGGGTCTCAAAGAGATATTTATATACCCATGTTTATGGCAGCATTATTCACAATAGCAAAAATGTCCACTGAGGGATGAATGGATAAGCAAAATTGATATGTATTAATACATACAATGGAATATTGTTCAGAAGAAAATTATGACATATGCTATAAGATGGATGAACCTTGGGGACATTATACAAAGTAAAATAAGCCAGCCACAAAAAGACAAATAGTTATTTGAGGTACCTAGAATAGTCAAGTTCATATAGAGAAAGTAAAAGGGTACTCGTCAAGGACTATAGGCAGGAGAAAGTTAGTGTTTAATAGGTACAGAGGTTCAGTTTAATAGGTACAAGATGAAGAGAATGATGGAGATGGCTGGCCAGGATGGTTGCACATTATGAAAGTATTTAATATCACTGAACTCTATGTTTAAAATGGTTAAGATGGTAAATTGTATGTGTATTTTAACAGAATAAAAATTGAGAACGGGTATGTTTACACTAAATTTTTTTTTTTAAATTCATATGTTGAAGTCCTAACCCCTAGTACCTCAGAATGTGCCCTTACTTGGAAATAGGGTCATTGTAAATGTAATTGGTTAATATGAGGTCATGTTGGATTAGGGTGGCCCCCTAGTCCAATGTGACTGGTGTCCTTAAAAAAGGGGAAATTTGTGCATAGATACGACACAGGGAACACACCATGTGATGAAGGCAGAATTCTACAAGCCAAGGAGTACCAAAGATTTCCAGCAAACTACCAGAAGCTAGGAGAGAGGCGTGGATTAGATTCTCTCTCATTTCTCTCAAACGAACCAACCCTGCCAATACCTTGATCTTGGACTTCTAGTTTCCAGAACTTTGAGATAATATATTTCGTTGTATAAGCCACTCAGTTTGTGGGACTTTGTTGTGGTAGCCCTAGCCCTAGTAGATGAATACAAAATGCAACATGCAATGTGCATTATTGGACACTATGGGCTGTATAGTGTGCTCTGTGGTCTGAAGAAATATAACTTGGTGGTCAAAATTGGTGTAGTATCTTCTGTTCCAGTTCTTTTATAGCACTTTCAGTATTTGCATATAGGGGTTTGCAAAGCCTGGTTGAGACCCATTTATAGCTTCCCAGGTATACTGGCATCAGTCTGGTATGGTCCACTGTCAGCTATGGTTATACCTTCTCTCCTGGGGAATCTGCCCCACAGCCACCTGCAGTTTCTGTCTTTCTGCTCTCAGGACAGTTCTTGTTGGCATTTTGTGCCTCAGAGGGTGCAAGAGGGATACATTGATGAGCAGTCCATCCCTGCATGGCTGCAGCTCCTATGTGTCCGCTCATTTGTTGGGCCCAGGTGGCACCTCGAGTGAGTGCACCAGGATAGCCACCTACCGGATCCAATCACTGGTCCTGGAAAGGGCTCTTCAGGTCATCATTGACATGTCATACTTTAATGTGCTCCTCAAGTTCCTGTAGGGCTGTGTCATATATGGGAATCCCTTTAATAGCCCAGTTTGCCATTGCCCCTCTGCCTGATCGCATGGCCAGGCCATTGGCTACCACCTATGAGTCAGTAAAAACCCAAACATAGGGGCTCCTGTCATTGTTCAATTTTTCCATCACAGCAAGGAGTGCAGCGTGCAATTCATCTCACGGGAGTGATTTGTTCTTATCTTTTCCAATTAGTTTTCCGATTCATTGGTCAGAGTATGGTGGCCTTCGGACCTGGATGTCCATCCACCTTGGAGTTACCATCTGTAAGCCAAGCAGCTCTTTGTTGTACAATTGAAAGCTGTTAGTAGAGCACTGTCCATGTGGCCATAGATCTGGCAGATCCGCAGGGGTGCCAAAGCTGGTCCCATGAGAAAGGAGGCTACCTGCATGTGAGTACAATGAGTAACCCCCTGCATTCCTCCAAATCATGCTCCTGTATAAACCATTTCCATTTTATTGTGTAATTTTTCTGGGCACTGCCTTCCTTATTGGAGTTTTTCTGTGATGTGACCCACGTCATTATGGGTGTGTCAGATTTCAAGATTACTTCATATCATGCAGTCTTTGGGGCAGTTCCAATTAATGCTTAATGACAATCTAGTAACTATCTACCAAAGAGCATTTATTGTACCACTGCTACTGGAAATTTTCTGGTCCAAAATCCCAGTGGTCACCACTGGATGGCACTCATGAGCTTTTGCCATAAGCCTGTTCTGCATAAGTGCTCCTTGAGCCTTCTGTCTTTTTCATGGGCCGCACAGTGCTATTGAACAGAGAACTTGTTGGTACCAGGATTCCAGCTTCTAACATGTCATTAATTAAAGTAAAACTCTCTTTTCCCACTAGGTATTTTATAGTGTTTCAAATTAACAACCTAGCTGGGCTTGGCCAATGCTGTTGTTTCCCATTTTGCATGTCCATCTAATACTGGCCAGAAGGTAGGAACTTAGATGTCTTATGTTTTGTAATACTAGGCAGGGGAAGTGTTCCTTAGTTAGACACACTATTCATGTAAAAAAAGCTACAAAGAAGAACAAGCTGTTTTCCTTTGAATACTCACATGTTGAACACTTCTGACACCAAATGTATGGGGGCTTTTTCCCACACCAGTTCTCCAACTCTGCAGACACCAACTGGGTGTCACAATTCAGTGATGACACAGACTACCTGGCGTTAGTGTAGATTCCACAGGGAAAGTAAGGGCTCAGTCCCACGAGACTGCCTCCTTCTATTTAGATGCCAGTCATAAGCAGTGGGTCCCCAGATGACCCTTCCTTCTGTCTGACTTGGCTACAAGTTGGGGGTTCCCACGACCCCCTACTCAGGTTCAATACTTGCTTTGACTGCTCACAGAACTCAGGGGATACTTAAGTTTACCAGTTTATTATAAAGGATCAGATAAAGGCTACAGATGAACAGCCAGATGAGAGGCACATAGGATGAGATCTGGAAGGATCCTGAGCATGGGAGCTGCTGTCCTCATGAAGTCGGGGTGTGCCCCTCTCCTGGAAGTTCTTCAGACTCTTTCAGAGATTTTTGTGGAGGCTCCATCATATAGGTATGATAAATTATTAACTCACCCCTTCCTGGAGGATGGGGGTTAGGGCTGAAAGTTGCAAACTTCTAATCATGGCTTGGTATTTCTGTTGACCTGAGGGAGCCCCGGTCCCTAAGGCCCCATCCTGAAGCTATCCAGGAGCCCATGAGTGGTCACTTTAGTAGAATAAAAGATGCTCCTCTATCACCCAGGAAATTCCAAGGGATATAGGAGCTCTGTGTCAGGAACCAGGATCGTGGACCAAATATGTATTTCTTATTATATCACAATATCATAACAACCCATTAATACATTCAAGTAAATGAGACATAACCACTTTGCATTAAGTCTGTTCAGACATCCCAATTCTTATCCAAGCTTTCATTTTGATCTCATCAACAATTGCATACCCCAATCTAACCATAGCCTCTGTGAGGGCATCACTACCAGGTTTTGGAATCACACTACATTGGAGTCCCATGTCAAGGAGTCCTAGAAAAGTTCTTTAGCCACACATGTGCCAATGGCCTGGGGTCCAATGCTGGTGCTTGGGTCAGAAAACCCCCCACCCTTTCATTAATCCTTATTCCGATTAATTTGCTGGACTATTGTCCTGAGCAATTTGAAGTTAAGTTTCTCACTGTCATCTTTGCCTCCCAGCTTTTAAAATTCTTCCTAACTAGAGTAAGTAGAGCCTCTTGATTTAGGGCCCTTGAAGTTTGGGGGACTTACAGGGGGATTGTCCACCCAACCACTAATAGTGTTGCATTAAGATCTTTGTTTTGTCCCTATCAATATGTTCTTTATTCACCCCATTTCTTATTAACTGTCTAAAGATTTCTGCCATTCTGGGAGGAGTCCCTTGATTCCTTGTTTTTCCCCCATCTTGTGAATCACTCTAATTTTCTGGTTGTTTCAGCATCATTTTTTCTCCTTTGGTAGAAGCCCTCAGGCTAGTGGCTCTAGCTCAGATTGTCTGAAATCTGAGCTTGGCACAGCCTCAGGATGTGACCCAATATGCCCCTTATTTTGTTTTAGCTATTACAGACGATAACCAAGGGATTGTATATTTAGCTTGTTTTTTTTATTTTACATTTTATTATGTAACTAGTGAGCCAACTCTTCGAGACTTGGTTCTATCATTTCTAAATTCCACGGGTAACTTTTACCTCTATTAACTGATTGCAGCACAGCTGTTACTTCACATGATGGGTGACCTGGTAGCCACCCAGGATTCAAAGATTTATCAACCCCCCACCCTCTCATTCTTCTCTTCCCCAAACTATGCTTTTGCCATGTTTCAGTGAGTCAGGATCATTCCAGCAAATACCACTTCTGATGCCAACTGTGTTCAGTTTTCCCAAGACTGCCTTCAGGTTCAATAATTCACTGGAAGGACTCATGGAACTCAGAAAAGCTGTTTAACTAATGGTTATGGTTTGTAATAGTGAAAGGCTACAGATTAAAATCAGTAAAGGCAAAAGGCACATAGAGCAGAGTCCAGTTGTCCTCTCCTAGCAGGTTGTATGGAAAGCATTTAATTTTCCCAGCAACAACGTGTGAGAACTTGTACAGAATACTGCCAAACAGAGGAGCTCAACCAAGGTTTGGGTGCAGGAATTTTACTGGGGGTCTGTGACAGGGTGGCTTTCCTCAGTTACTCAGTCTCCAGCCGCTCCAGAGGTCAAACTGCTACAGTGTGCTGGGAAGGCCCCATGGTAAATCACATTGCTAGCATAAACGGTCCCACATGGCCCATAGCCACAGGTATACACAGATACTCTTATGAAACAGGATGATACAACAGTTTAGAGGATTGTTGTCTCTAAAAGCCAGTCAAGGGCCAGTCATTTCTTTGAAATGTGTAGTTTGAATACCCAAAAGCTGCTAAGTTAACCTCTTACTGCACTATTTGAAAAAAAGTCATCCTTTCTCCATTAAGTTGCTTTTGTGTATTTGTCAAAAATCAGTTTGACATATTTGTGTGGGTCTATTTCTGGGTTCTTCTTTCTCTTCCACTGATCCATTTGTCTGTCCCTTCACCAGTACCACACTGGCTTGATATTGTAACTTCAGAGTAAGTTTAAAAGTTAAAAAAAAAAAAAATCTAACATAAAACATGCACTGGATCTGTATTTTGAAAACTACAAAGTGTGAGGAAAGAAAATTTAAAAGATGTAAATAGATCAATTATTAAGGATAAATGATATCTTCACTACTATAGATTAATTGCAGTTCCAACCAAAATCTCAGTTTGTGAATTTTCTTTATTCTTCTTTTTCAGAATTGCTGATACATTCTAGTTTTTCCAACTTTGCATATATGTTTTAGAATCAGCTTATCTATATCTATAAAAGATAAATTAGTATTAATTCTTATCTTTATTGTTTCCTTAATTCTGCTTGCTTTGAGTTCACTTTTTGGTCTTCATTGTCTATTTACTTAAGGTGTCTGCTTAGTTAATTGATTTGAGATCTAGCCTTTTTTGTAATGTGGGCATTTAGTGCTATCCATTTCCCTTTAAGCACTGCCTTACCTGCGTTCCATAAATTTTGACATTTTGTTTAGCTCAATATATTTTCCAATTTCCCAAGAGATTTTCTCCTTGACCCATAAACTATCTAGAAGTGAACTGGCTTATTTCTAAAGTGTTTAGGGAAATTCATATTTTTAAGACTGAGGAGAGTACTGAGACTGTCAAAACAATTATAGGTGAATACCTGAGCAACGAGGAATCTTATGCCCTACTGGTAGGAGTGTAAATCCTTACAACCAGGCTGGGCTGGTTCATGCCTGTAATCCGAGCTTTGGGAGGCTAAGGCGGGAAGATTACTTGAGGCCTGGAGTTTGAGACCAGCCTGGGCCACATAATAAGACCCTGTCTCCACAAAAATTTAAAAAAATTAGCTAGGTATGCTGGTGCATGCCTGTAGTCCTAGCTACTCAGGCCTCTGCGGCAGGAGGATCACTTGAACCTGGGAGTTTGAGGGCACACTGAGCTGATTGCACCACTGCACTCCAGTATGGGTAGAGAAAAACCCTGTCTCAAAAAAAAAAAAAAATTGAAAAAAATTGAAACAGTTCTCACACCCACTTGGGGAAGGAGGAGGTGATTAGACACGATTGTTCACATTGTGACCCAAGAAGGCATCTACCCTGGTGCCCAGGTCCACAAAGAGACATGAAAAGTATATTTACAGTATCACTACTTGCTATTTGCAATAGCAAAAACTCAGAAACAACAGGAGAAGAGATAAGAAAATGTTGGTGTATTCATGCAATAGAATACTCTCCAGTAGTTAAAATGAATAAATGACATTGTATCCACATGGAGAAATCTCACCCCAAATTTTATTGGATGTGGAAAAAGCAACTTGTGGAAGGATGCACAAAGTACACCGTTTGTAAATTGTTTAAAATATATAAAATAAGTCTTTGTATTGTTTAGGAATACATACATATGTAATAAAGCTGAAAGGGAAATACAGGAACCACGAAGACTAAAGGTTAGCACCTTTGGGGAAGATTACAGGATAAGTTGGAGAGGGCTATTCAAGGGGTTGCGATCATATTTTCAAGGTAGGACGTCAGTTGGTGTTCATGACTTTTTAAAAATTTTTTAGTTTGTTTGAAATATTCAGTAATAAAACTCATAGGTATATCTGCCCATGTATATATGTATATATATATATCTATATATCTCTATATATCTATATATAACCAACATCTTAGGAATGTGTATTGCTGAGTAATAGGATTGAGTGAGTTTTACTTTACTTATTTGTACTTGTATTCTAAAAATTTCTTCTAGAATGTGAATTATTTTTAAAAAGTCACACAAGCAGTTTTTCATGAAAGAAGTGTTTTACATAAACAGATGTTCAGGGAGAGACAGCACCAGAGCTCCAAGGAAAGGTCATGTTTGGTTTTCTGAAATTCTTTCCATTTCTCCAACGTTTCATGCTGGAATGAGATCATCGCTGAGGACTCAGCAGTAGCTGAGCCGGGTCGTAAATGCTGTGCTTCCTTCCCCACCCCGTTAGCCCATTGGTTGTGTATGCGTTGGTGGTGGTTTCTGCAGTTTCTATGTCAGATGGACTTGGGAAACTATCCCCACGCGTTCTTTCTAGCGTTCCCACTTCCCTAAGCAGCCGGGGCCGGGGGTGGGTAGGGGCGGGCTGCAGAGGGGTGGCGGGACAGAAGCCCTCCAGCCTGCCAGCCCATGTCCCCAGCTTCTCCGCGGAGGTTCTGCCCAGGGCTGCTTCTTCGTCACGCGTGCCAGCTTCTGTCCAGAAGGGGGCGCAGGCGAGTCCCGCCCAGCTGGCACAGCTGTGTGAGCAGCACCCAGGCCCTGCTTGTGGGAATCGGGCCACAGCGGGAGCCCAGCTTGGGGCTTTTAGGCCCGGAAAGAGGAAGAGCCACAGGTTCCCTTCCCGGCGCCCTCAGCTGCAGCAAGGGACGGTTTAACTTCATTTCGTGATTCTACCTATTTATGTCTGCTTGTGGGTGTCTAACTGACCCCAATTAAAAAATAAACAAGCATTTCCTACATGTGCACACACACACACACACACACACACACACACCCAGGACAAAGTCTACAACTGCGTGGACCCACGGCAGCCACTGGCCACATGTGACTTTGAGCTCTGGAAATGTGGCTCCACTGAACTAAGATGTGCTGTGAGGGTAAAATATGCACCTGATTTAGAAGAATTAGCATACAAAGAAGAGTGTAAAATATCTTGTTAATAATTTTAAAGATATTGGTTATACATTGAAATGATAATTTGGACATGTTGGATTCAATGAAATCTATCATTAAGATGAATTTCACCCGTTTCTTTTTACTTTAAGTCTTTTCTTTTAAAATTTTCTTGCTATTAGATACTGTAATGTCACAGGGAACTGACAGCTCTCTGTCCCCCACGGCGTCTCTGCACCGGGGTGCTCCACAAGCTTCATGCTGTACAGCTGATGAGGGAGAAATCTTTAAACCTTTCCCAGCAAGCCCACGTCACTCACGCTGCCTCAGCCACTGGATTATCAGACAGCATGAGTCCATTCCCTGCTTCCGTTTGAAGTTTGTCCCTTCCTTATAATGAATTCTCTTCTGATGAAAAATTTTGTGACAAGTCACTTACAAATGATGGAAAAATTGGTTCCATTGCCTACCTTTTTTGCTTCTGTTTCAGATTTGATTATTTTTTAAATCTGAATTTTCTCACTATTGTTTAATAAATATTTAAACATAGCCAAAGACTATACCTTTCATATTTTTCCAAATCTGGATTATGCAGTATTTGTTTTCTTTTCTTTTCTTTTTTTTTTTTTTGAGACAGAGTCTCACTCTGTTGCCCGGGCTAGAGTGAGTGCCGTGGCGTCAGCCTAGCTCACAGCAGTCTCAAACTCCTGGGCTCAAGCAATCCTTCTGCCTCAGCTTTCCAAGTAACTGGGACTACAGGCATGTGCCACCATGCCCAGCTAATTTTTTCTATATATTTTTAGTTGGCCAATTTCTTTCTATTTTTGGTAGAGATGGGGTCTGGCTCTTGCTCAGGCTGGTCTTGAACTCCTGAGCTCAAATGATCTTCCAAATGCCTCGCCTTCCAGAGTGCTAGGATTACAAGAGTGAGCCACCATGCCTGGCCAGAAAACAAATTTTAAAGGAAAATATATGCATTTTAAAGAATAAAATATTTTATATTTAAATAAATGTTTAAAGGTAATCATTAAAGAAGCAAAAGCTATGAGGTCAACAAAAATTACATTGAGAAAACTTTGATAAATAGGTAAGTTTGATAAATTAGCAGAATTGTGTTAAAATGGAATTTAGCAATAGTGTAAATCAAACTCTCACTTCACGCATACTGATGGCCACTATTTTTTCTCTTTCAAACTGACACAAATTTATCTTGTGCTCAGAACAGTTGCCACAGTGGTTTGCTTTAGGATAATGTAGAGTAAACCCTCAGTATTAACCTTCAAGGTGATGTAAAACCAACTTCCTATAAAAGTTTAAATAAATACTCTGATAGAGAAATAAGGTGGTTGACTCTGTAGGCCTCTTCTAACCACAGGGAAGTTCGTGATAAAGTAAGGAAAGATCAGAGAATTTTGAAAGCAAAATCAACAGCTTCACTTACGTGAGATAATTTCATGGATAAAGTTAAAGTTCAGAAACAAGATGCAGATGTAAAAGGAAACATCTAACAAAATAAGGCATATTTTTAAAAGATGTAAAATATGTATATCAGGTGCAGGCCACTCCATTAGGTATCATTACCAGTAAAAAGTTGCCTGGCATATCTGGAAACTTGCTGCTTTCTTGTAATTCAATGATAACATATGCCAATCAGATGGTTATTATTTCTAAATAATAATGACTTATGTTAATATGGCTTTTTTTCTGAAAATGTAAAACACTTAATAGCTACAGCCAATTAGATTGCATAACCTGTGTGGACATTGGTTATATAACCTAAGTTTTACATTTCCATATAGTCTTATTCTAGGACCAAAATAGCTGGATAAGATTGAAATATACGTGCTGTTCTGAGTGCTTTATTTATTTTATCGCAATAACAATGTTTTAAAAGCCCTCTAATGTACTTAAAATCATAATGGAAGACAATTTGTCTAGGGGAAATAAAATGAACAGAAGAATGGTTTATTATTTCATCAAGCTCAGTAAATGCTATTATGATGGATTAATAAACCCACAGAATATATTAAATAATGCAAACACTAAAGAATTAAAACACAGGATTGACAATGTATAGAAATATTTGGTAATGATAATTACAGCACACTAACCAAGTATTTTGAGTTCCACTTTGTTTAATTCTCATTTATTTGTGTGTGTATATATATACATATATATGTATGTATTTCATGCTCTTCTTTTTTTTTTGTAATGTGAGTACCAAAGTCAAACCAAGATATAAATTTCATGCTCTTCCAGAGCAACTAAATGCCTTGGTCTAATTATAACAATGAGAAGTTTAGAGCTTTTATACTGGGTTTCTCAATATAAAAATTAAAACAGTAGATAGATACACAGACATACAGAAACATAAATACACACATAGGTGTAGGTCCAGTTATATGAGTGGATTATTAAATAGATGCACATGAAAATACAAATGTAAATATATACATATACACATAAAAGTTGTAAATAGTTTCTAGATTAACTTAAATAATGTAGCCAATTTTACTTTTACCTCTTCATTAATATAGTTCAAAAAAGATGGCATTTATTCATACCAGGCACTTACAAATGGAAACAAAACCCATTCCCTTATTTCAAGATCGAGGAGTCTCAAAATTTATTTAGCCCACATCAGCATGAGTGTAGCTGAAAAGAGAGGAATGAAGACCCTTCATGGACTTAGAGTTTATTCTTTCTAGGCATCGTATTTTTTTTCCTTATTATTATTATATTACTAGAGATGTGCACTAAAACTTTAGGTTGGGTCTCAAAACATCAACTAAACAAACAAAATTGCATAGCAGCTCCCATGTATTGCATTGTAATCAACATTCTTAAGAATGTCTCTCTCAGTCCCATTATACATTATGCATACACACATGTATGTATCCATTATACATACACCCTACACACAAAACACATGCAACTTCCAGCTCCTCCAACATGATTCCCTTAAGTTCTTTTATCAGAATCAAGGAATTGCTTATTTTTCATTGGCTAAACTATTTTATCTTACCTAGGAAGGAAAATTGGCAATACTAGAAAATAACAGTATTTCTCTGGTAGGTCATTCTGTCCAGTACAAACTTATAACTTTTTCTTTGTAATTATGCACCATTACATATTTACTTTCTAAACAATGAAAACTTGCATGGCATATGATTCCTTTTCCAATGTAGGTGGGGGAGAAATGAAACCATATTCTGTAAGAAAATATCCCAAAACACAGACTAGAAAGCTAGTTTTACCTATTCTGAGCTGAACCAAGTTTATATAACCAAAAGAGAACTTTAATACATGTCATCTACAATAGAGAATTAATCAATAATATCACTTTGACAAAGAAGGGTTTGGAAGAGTAATCTGCTAAGCAAAGACCAGAATATTCTACTCAAACTGAAAGAAATGTCCACAAAATAAAATACTTTGCTATGAATGGTTTCAGGTCAAACATATAACTCTTCCAATAGGTGCAAGAATATTTAGAATGTCTTGAGCACAAAACCTCTGAAATGTATATCGTTTGATGGTTTGACTTCAGTAGTGACATTAAAAAAAAAAAAAAAGAAGAAGAAAAAGCAGAAGAAAAAAAAGAAAAGAAATACAGTAAAAGAGCTTACTGGTACTTTATATTTAAAACCCAGAATATTTTCTGTGCCGAAATCTTTCAGCTTATAGCAAATGTTTATTTAGTGAGTTTACCTGGTACAGGGTTTTTATTCTATTTGCTTTAATACCTTTGTTGTATCTATTAAAGTAACTAAGAGTTAGAGTGCTAGATAGCTATAGTGACCTATTGTTAGTAGAGTAACTAAATTCTCCTAGAAATGAAGGAGATACACAAAAACCTAGATGCGTGTGTGAAGAATCTACAAATTTCAATACTAGCATAAATCTAAATTAAATTCTCATTTTCTACATAGATTTCTATCCATAATTAAATCTGATTGTGCATTAGCCCTTACCTGGGACGCATACCTGGGACATAGCAGACATTCAATAAATATTAGCTATTATGCATGTCATTGTTACTCCAGGTTGTAAATGCATCTACTCTTAAATCTTCTTATATTCAATCTATTTTTAAAAGAAAACTACTTTGTGAAATAAATCATTTTCTGCATCTAAAACTACTAAAATGCATTCATTTAAGTCACAGTATGTCATTCATAGGTCATTCATTTATTTATACCTTTTCCTCCCTTGCTGTTTTGTTCTTTTGTTCAAATAGTTATCGATTGCTTGCTTTGTGAAGGGCTCTTTCTCTTATGTTATGAAAATACAAAGATAAATACGACTTTTTAGTTTTGCATCAAATAATTTATAGTTAGAATGTGCAAATATAAAAGGATAAATATTGTTTTAAAATATGAGACATAATTTATTAGCAATGCTTTATTTGATCAAATTTCCTTCATGATAATAAACTACATATTCCTTTTTTTGTAATAGAAAATGCTTTATCTTCAAATTCCTCATTCTTCTTTGTCTTGCTAGCACAAATTCACATAACTGAAACAGAAACAAAGAGTGTTTCTCATTAGATACCATCGTATACCAGATGCTATGCATGACCATTTTGTTTCCATTTAGATAAATAACCACTAGGGCTCGTTTCATTTTCTTCCAATGCCTTATGATACTGATTCCAAAGTAAAGCATCTTTTCAAGTTAATCAACACAAACTTAGATCAGCTTGGCAAGAGGGTGAATAAAGTAGAAATAAGAACATAATTGGAAATCACCTTTCACTGAATTATTAACTTTCTATTACTGGACAGGCTCTAATAATAGTTTTGCTTTCAGTCGCATGCTTATTATCATCAGTTACCCCCATATTAAGTATTAGAGCCCTCTCTTAATTATGAAAGACATGTATGTCAGTAGTCTTTGTTTAATAACTGATAATTGAACTTCATGTATTAATCATTCCATATACAATTATACCACAGGATCAATAGAATTTAATGAACCCTACCCAGTCAGTGAAATAGTTATAAATTATTCATGTCTGAAATTGAACTATATTAAGTTAATCAAATTGTTAGGATCATTTTCTAAAATAAATTATTAGACAAAGATAATACATCTTTTAAAAAATGAATGATCTGTACAATAACTTCTGGCACTTTATGTACTTACAGAATTGGAACAAATACAAATTTCTCAATATTTTTTTTAAATGCTTTAGCTCAAATCTACTATAGAAATACTTATTAGTATTGTTAGTAAATATTTGAAAAAATGTGATGCTAGATCACATTTCAAATGTATGCAAAAATAACTTCTGAATGGAGAATCTTTCTCTTTTCTTCTTTTTTCTCTTACAACTATGGTAACTTGAATAAAATACATGCAAATATGAAATTTCTGATGACTAGAAGACAAATTTCTGTGTTAGAAATTAATAATTGGGTATTTGACAGTCAAATTCAAAAGAAAAATCACAAATGTGATTAATACTTTATACTAATAAATGTTAATATTCACATTTTATTAAGGAAAACCTCTGAATATGATTTTTATTTAGAAGCAGAAATCAATTTTAGATAAAGATATTTTAGTGCTGACTTCATCAATATATTTTTTCATTATTGCAGCAGGAAAAGCTGATTATATTATAATCTACTTTGTATTTTGTAATTATTAATCAAGACTTGCAGATAAAGTATACAGTAAATACATATGGATGAACTAAACAATTCTCATCCTTCTTGATAATCTGTACTTTGCACTCCAACGTGGTTCTTAGTATTTAATTCTTTCCTTAAAACATTTTATAAGATATTTCTGGCAATATCATTAATATTCAATATTTAATTGGATTAAGTATAATTTAAAATATTACCATACATGATATATATTTCACATATATAGTATTTTTGGTAAAGTTATTCATAGAAGTTGTAATTTGTATGTAATGCTGGTTCTTATTCAGAAATTCTGACTCATAAGTAAAGATAAAACATATTTAAAATATGAGCCTACTATTATATTCGTCACAAATACAAATTTAATATTTGAGAAGATATATTATCAACATTTTATTTTCATATTAGTATTAATCACTGTTGAGAAAGATAACCCTTCTTTTCCCTCTCAATACTTTTAAAACCAAAATGCACAAGCAAAAACAATATTTATATTTATTGGCTGTTTATTTCATAGGAAATGAAATGCATTATGAATTCAACAGAAACAAAAATGTTATTAGATAATTAGACTAAATAAAAAAGTGTTAAAACACAGGATAGTTTACCTCTATATAAGAAAATACTTTCTAAGCATTGTTTAGATTGTAGTCTTTAAAGAGACAAGATACAAGTGGAGGGACAAGTTAGGAGGCTACAGCAGTGATTAGGTGAGAAAGTATGTGGTTTGAATCAATGTGAAGGCAATGAAGAGATAAAAAAGATTTGCTCATGAACATATTTTGAAAGTAAAAAAAAAAAAAGATTTTCTGACAGTTTCAGTTTTAGTGAAGGGTTTGAAAGCAGAGAAACAGTTATGACCTCCAAATTTTGTATGTATGTAGCTGGAGGGAGGAATCAAACATAATAGAGAAGCCTCCAGGTAGAGAAGATGGATAGTGAGATAAGGAGTTCATTTTAGAAATATTAACCATGGAGACATCATGTAGGTAGTTTAATAAATCAGTCTGTATTTCAAGAGAGTGGTCTAACTAAGGGATACAAATTTGGAAGTGTCACTGTATCAATGACATTTGAAGCCATAAGATTGGATATCATTCAAGAAAAGAGACCCAAAATAAAAGAGATCAAACTCTTAAAAAATCCTATTTGAAAGGTCAGGGAGAAGAGATGAAACTAGGGAAAGAGACTGAGAAAAACAACTCAAAAAGAGCCAGTGAAGTAGAAGAAAAAAATGCAATTCTGAGAGTCAAGTGATTAAACTGTTTCAAGGAAGAGATTGGCACCAATAGTGACCAATGCTGCTGATAGTTCAAGATAGGTAAAGATTGAACATCGACTATTGGATTTACCAAAATGGGAGTCACTGTTGACTTTGACAAGAGCAATTGTGGTGGATTCAATGTGGTAATAGCTGAACTGGAATAGGCTTAAGAGAAAATGGGAGTACAGGAATGAGAAAAAAAGAGAGGGTTAATGCACAGCTTTTATAAGGATAAGAGTAGAAAAAGAGTGTATATTGGCAGGGGATGGGAATACAAGAAAATATTTTACTCCATATATATGGATGAAAATAATTTAGTAGAAAGGAAAAATTAGTTATGAGAAAGAGAGAGAGAAAGGAAAAGAGAGTTGGAAGCAAGAGCATCAGCTGAACATTGGAGTGGAGGAGGAGGTGTTCAAGACTTAGGGAGATAGAGTTAGTGAACATGGCAAACATATGAATAGAGATTATATGGGTTGAATGGTGTTCCGCCACTGAAATGACATGTTCACATCCTAATCACAAAAACCTGTAAATGTTATTTTATATAGAAAAGGCGTCTTTGCAGATAAAATTATGTTAATGATCTTGAAATGAGGATTTTATCAATTATCCAGATGAGTCTTAATCCAATTGCATGTGTCCTTATCAGAGTGAGAGAGAAGAAAATTTGGCACAGGCAGAAGAGGAGATTACAAAGTGACCACAAAAACAGAGATTGAAGTGATGTCTCCACAATCAGGAACTGCTGACAGCCACCAGAATCTGGAGGAGGCAATGAACAGATTGTTCTCTTACGCCTCTAGATGAATTGTGACCTTGCAGACACTGGGATTTTGTACTTTTAGCCTCCAAAAGGGTGACTGAATGAATCTCTCTTGATTTAAACCATGTTATTTATGGTAATTTGCTGCCATAGCCACAGGGAACTAATACAGAGTAATTCAAATAAATTATAATTTCAGTTAGAGTTAATATTTGCTTGAGTTAGAAAGTTACAATACACTCAGTCTATGTCATTGTGCAGTTAGATTCTGTTGCACAGGTAAAGGCACAGGAACAACTCAGTATTGGATTCCAAATGGGTCCCATTTTTTTCTGAGCAATATAACAAAACAAAATTTAAAAACTGAAGGATGTCAAAATATATGCAAGGCAGTGAAAATAGTGATTGATCCTGGAATTTAATTTGGCTAATTGGGAAAGAGAAGGTATGATGGAGATGATGGATAGTGAAACTGTGTAGGGACAGATTGGCAATGAAAGATCTGTCATATTTGGAAGTGCAGAGTAAATTACTTCGAAAGATAAGTGTTAGAGGTGGAGCTGTAAACTACTGAGATAATGAAGAGTTTATGACTAATGATAATAATAGATCTAGGTTATGGCTTTGGAATGGACATACTGAGGTAGAGTAGAAAATGATATCATTGAAGAATAATTCAAGAACATGAGTGACCAGTGGGTAGAAAAACTAATCTATGTTTCCAAGTAAATGCATATACTTACAGCTAGCTGATTTTTGAAAAAGGTACTAAGAACATAGATTGGGAAAGGACACCCTCTTCAACAAATGGTGCTAAGAAATTGGATATCCATATGCGAAAGAATGACACTGGAACCCTATCTCTCGCCATATACAAAAATCAACTCAAGACAGATTAAAAACTTAAACATAAGAACTAAAACTGTAAAATTGCTATAAGAAAAAGTAGGAAAAACACTCCAAGACATTGGTATAGACAAAGATTTTATGGCTAAGACCTCAAAAGCAAGGGCAACTGAAACAAAGATAAACAACAGGACTATATTAAACTAAAAAGTTTCTGCACAACAGAGCCAACAATCAACAGAGTGAAGAGACAACCTTCCAAATGGAAGAAAATATTTGCAAGCTATTCCTCTGACACAGGACTAATATCCAAAATATACAATGAACTCAAATAACTCAACTATTAAAAAAATAATAATGATCCCATTAAAAAATAGGCAAAGAGTATGAACAGAAATTTTTCAAAAGAAGACAGGAAAATGGCCAAAAAGAATATGGAAAAATGGTAAACATCACTAATAATCAAGAAAATACAAATCAAAACCTCAATGAGATATCATCTAATCCCAGTTAAAATGGCTATTATTAAAGAGACAAAAAATAACAGATGCTGGTGATGATGCAGAGAAAAGGAAGTTCTTATACACTGTTGATAGGAATGTAAATTAGTACAATCACTATGGAAAACAGTATGGAGTTTCCTCAAAAAACTAAAACTAAAAATATTATACAATCCAGCAATTCCCAAAATGGATATTTATCAAAGGAAAACCAATCAGTATAACAAAGGGATATCTGTACAACGGCATGTTTATTACAGCACTTTTCATAATACTAAAGAGATGGAATCAACCTAAGCGTCTATCAAGGGACAGATGCATAAAGAAAAAGTTGTATATATATACAATGCAATACTATTCAGACATAAAAAAGAACAAAATCCTGTCATTAGCTGCAACATGGGTGGAACTAGAAATCATAATGGTAAGAGAAACAATTGAGGCACCAGAAAGACAAATGTTGCACATTCTCACTCATATGGGGGAGCTAAAAAAGTTAATGTCATGGAGGTAGAGAGTACAGTGACAGATATCAGAGGCTGAGAAGGGTGTGTGAGTGGGAGGGGAGGATGGGTACATACAAACAGATAGACGGCGTATGCTCTAACATTCCACAGCAGAGTAAGGTGACTATATTTATAATAACAACATGTATCATATATTTCAAAGTAGCTAGAAGAGAGGACTTGAATTGTTTCTAACACATAGATATGCTACATACTTACGGTGATAGATACTCCAAATACCCTGACTTGATCATTACACATTCTACCCATTTAACAAAATATCACATGTACCCCATAACTGTGTAAAATATTATGTATCAATATAAATTTCTTTTAAATAAAAAACTCAAAAAATTATTGGAATAATACTCAAATTGTTTTGAAAACAAAAGGTAAAGTTTCATTTTTCCTCTTCTTTTTAAATTGTGTTTTTCTTTTAAAAAAATTTAAAATATTATTTTAATTGGTAAATCATAATTGCACACATTTATGAGGTACAATATGATTTGATATATGTATTCAATGTGGACTTATTACAGTAATTAACATATCTATCACCTCACTTATTTTTTGTGGTACAACATTTTTATTATACTATTTGAGTTATTTTGAAATATACAATTCATTATTATTGGATACAGTCACTGTGTTGTGCAATAGATCTTGAAAGATATCACTCCTGTGTAATTGAAACTTTGTACCCTTTGACCAACAACTTCCCATTCCTTCCCTTCCCAGCCCCACCCCAGGCTCAGGTAACCACCTTTCTACTTGCTACTTCTAAGTACAACTCTTTTAGATTCCATATAAGTGAGTTTCATGTGATATTTATCTTTAGTGCTTGGAATATTTCACTTAGCATAATGTCTTCCAGGTTCATCCAAATTGTTGCAAATGACAGAATTTTCTTCCTTTTATAGCTGAATCATACTATATTTTGTATGATTTTGTTTTCAAATTCCTTCCTCAATGGAAATTACTGCCTTTTCTCAAAATTTCCATTGAGTGTGTTTTAATTTTCATTCTTGACTTTCACAGTGTATGCAGTTAACTTTTTTCTTGATTTCATTTACTTTTCGTCTCATATTTAATGTTAATTTTTCTTTTATATCATTTTCCATATGATTTTAATATTAGACTTTAAAATTTATTATTACTCCATTCTCATTAGATAATCTTTATATGTTCTTAAACATGTTGATAAAACTGTAAATCTTGGATTATGTAGTATACATAAATGGAATAATCTATGTCCTTATAAATTTAAAGTCAGATTGATTAACATTGAAAATAAAGTTCACTTTTTATCACTAATTTATTGGTTGGCACAAGGCATAAATGAATTAAATGTTAGACGTGTATAAAATTCTTCCCTAATTGATCATTTATCATTCAGAGTCTTCTCAATTGTATCGAAGAATCTTAAAACAACATTTTAGTGTACGCTGATAAATCACCACACGCTTCTTGCATCACATGCGTATTATGGCAAATAAAGCAAGACACGTTTCATCAACCGCACAAAATACAGCCCCACACTAAACCCAAAGCCAAAATAAGTCAGTCTGATTACTTTCAACCCATGGCCTATTGTTGATTTTCACCATATGCTGCACAATTTCAAAAGGAGGCAGAGCTAGTGTGGATCCTTCCCTGCCACCGTTCAAACCTGCTTTTAATCATTATTATGAATAGCACCAATATTCTCAAGAGTTCTAGTCTTCTGTGATAAGGCTTGCACTGAATATTCATGCAATAATCAATCCTTTGCGACTCATGCTTGTAGCTAACCCACCACAGACCCTTTCTGACACTATGTTCTTGAGTCTATCCCTTCAACATTTTTCTTCACCAAGATCTCAGCCTCCAACACCCATCCTCATTTCAGTGGCTTCTGGGGACTGAACTAACTAAAACTATTATTTTGTTTTTCTGACAGATTAATTCTCTATTCTATCTCTTACATACAAACTATTCTTGAAATTTTTCTTCGTTATTTAAATGCCTAATATACATTGTTGTAGAAAAATGGTTTCCATACTAGAATCAACAATAACACACATGAATGATACTCTCTGGTAACCCAAGAGTAAAACTGACCCTTGTTTATACCTGTCACACACCCTTTTCATTTGGACGTCTCACTCCAAACTCAAATATTAGATGGGTACAAATGTTTATGGTTCCTCTGCTCTCCAGGGAACCGTCCTCTTCTCTATCATGGTTATTCCTGTGGCATACATAGTATGAATATTAGACTTTCACTGCCTTAGCCTATCCGGAGGGTGTTTGGGAGCTTGGCCAAACTCATCACCTATAGACCTTCCAGGCAGCTCTACACTCTCATTTTAAGATGAGAGATTGCTCACCCCAAATTATCCTAGTGATGGGAACAAGAATCTTACGATCTAATCACCATCCCTTTTCTCAAACCTACCAGGGAGGTCTGGAATTGATTAAATTTGGCTTCTCATCATGCCAAGAAAATTGTCATTTTGTCATCAGTTCTGTTTGACTAAGTACCAGCACTCTGCTCACAATTTGTAATACTTTCCATCTGCAAATCAACAGTATTCCTTCTTCAATTGATAGCTCTTTCAACTACTTTTGAAACATTGCTGCATGTCATTGTTCAAAGCAATATATATGCATACATATGCTTAATCACACACAGACACACATGAACAGACACACACGTGTACATGCACAGATACACACATATATGTATCCAAACTTGCTTTATTTTTTTTATTTTCATTGCAACTTTTGATATTGCCTTTGCAACAGTATTTCTCCTTTTAATACAAGGCCAACAATTTCACAAAAAAAAATAAAAAGGAGGTTCACCAAAATTCAATTAAAATGCCATTGTGAAATCAACCACAGATACTAGTTTCTTCTCAAATTTTAGGCTATGGACCACCTCACATTATGCAATGGTCTCAGATGCTATTAGATAAGGGTCATAATTTTACATTCTTTCTTTCAACCTCTTTATTACCAGTTTTAAAGACTTGTTAGTCTTATCACATCTCAGTGGTGAATCCAAAATAACATATAAAATACATTTCTCTAATCTTTATGTTAAACCTCCTAAGACTTCCTAATACTTGGTAAAACAAGACTTCCTTCATGGGCTCTGTTACTTATTACTTTGCTTAATAAGGAATATGGATATCATTTCAGGGGCTTTTCCACACATGAAAGAACATTGCAATTTTAATACTTCACTATTTTTAAATTTAAGAATAGATTTTAGTTCTTTAAAAATTTCAGTTTTCATAAATGTTCTGAATAAATATTAATTTTTCAGTTCATCTTAATTTATTACTTCTCAAAGAATTCAAAGTTTAATCTTTTTGAAAGTTTCAGAACACAAGCTCTATTTCTGATATTTTTGATCTCGAACCATTTGTTGTTCTCTAAAAGCTACAGTATTAATGTGAAAGTTTGGCATCTTAGTTTGAAGTAACAGAAGCCAACTCCAGTTTGATCAAAAGACAGGAATTCATTATATTATACAGGTGCTGAAACATAGTGCAAGAGCAGGTACCTAGTGAGGCCACAGGGGATGCTATGATAACTATAGAAAACAATACAAAAAATTTAATAATTACTTGGTTTTTGCTATAAATTGATCTCTCTGTTTCCAAGAGTACATGTTGAAAAGTTACCTCCAATATCTTGCAACTTTACATTTCTTCCACTCAAGAAACCAACAATATATTCTGAAGCTAATCTCTCACATTTTTAATACAAATTCCAAGCAGAGGACATTGACCAGCATAGCTTATATCAGAAGCTTGTACCTGGATCTGTTAGGCCCAACTTGGAGCTAATACTATATTGTGCTATTTGGGCTTCCCGGAGCTACTGCTGTAGCATCAGATCTGGAAACAGTCACCATGAAAGGTGGGCAAGGTCAAAAATATCTGGATAGACCAGATACTAGTCAGGTACTACAGCTGATAGCTAAGTAGTTTCAATAATTTTATCTCTTAATTTCGAGTATTTTTCAAAGAACTCGTCCTGATTGAGCTTAGTAAATCTTTCTTCTACTGCTCCAGTCATTTATAGCACAACTGCCCTGATCAGCATAAATTCTTGATATAGTAAGAATCTTAGCAGTTAGATGGCTATTTCGCCAGAATTCAGGAGTTAACAGAAAAGATTCATATATAAACAGATAACCTGGGAGCTCTTTCCTTTAAAAATCAAACAAAATATCCAAAGCTTACATCCCAAATTAAGTTGCAATCCAGGTGTTCTTTCTGCTGTATAATTTTTGTTAGTTTAAAAAATACGTAATAAAAGAGAAAAGAGTCCAACACTAAAAACTGTTTCTAAAAACAACTGCTTCAATGGTTCATTTTAGGAATATCAGACTGAAAAAATAGAATTTTATAACCACCCTGTTCATGAGAAAAACAGTTAATGTTTAGGTAAGATAATGGGAGCTGGAGCTGTCTGGACTTTCTATGTTCAAATCCCAGTCCAATGTTTATTAACTATGTATATTTGAGGGATTGACACAATTTGTGTCTTGATTATTACAGCTGAAAAATTGATATGACAATTACATCTATCCTATAAGATTGTGGTGAACCTGAAAATACTTTAGAGATAAGGAGCTACGAATGGTGGTTAGGATAGGAAAAATGTTTAATAAATGTTAGTAATTCCATTAAGCTATCATGACAAATCACAAATAAATATAGCTACCACTGCTCATTTACTTGAGGTCCAGTTCCATATATGTGTCCTTCTGTAATTTCAAAATAAATTGCAAAACCGAACACATTTTGTCTCTCTCCCCTGAGCAAGCTGTTTTCTTCAAGGATGCCAACATTGTGTCTGCCAGTACATTTCAAACATCAGAGTCCTATTCGTCTCTTCCTTTTCCTCTCTATCAAGTCATATGAATTGTCCAATGATCACAGTGATCTTAAATAGTACACGACACATTGGAAGGGATCAGGAAATGTTTATTGAATGTATTAAGAAAATATGTTTAAAAAATCCTTCCTTGTAATATTTTAACGTGAGTTCCTTGTATAAATATTAAATCTTAACATTGACCACAAATAAATTAGTGACATAAAGAGCAAGTTCTCCCTATTTTTGAACTCTGTGTACAATATAAAGGCATTTTCCAGCAGTTCTATTTCAGTAAGAGTTCATGAAAGCACTAAGGGAAAGAAAGCAAGAGAGTGATAACTTCTCTGTCCATCATTCATGTCGGAAACCGCCTGGTTTTCCACACACAAGACAGAAGAGTGGTCTTGCAGAGTGTGTTGTGGTGATTACTTCGTGGACTCTAATGAATAACAGATGGACTGAGCAGCGAGGGTTCTGTAATGAGGGTATGCAGGTGACAGGCAGTCCAGCAGAGCCAGGAGCACTCACAGGAAATGAGTGCAATGAGGGAAGATTTGTCAGAATGGACAGAAAATTTCCTTTTAATACCACTTAATCATGTGATCATAAAACTCTTTCTAATAACATTTTTGTAAAATACCATAAAAAGTATTTTCACCACTTTTTATCCAAGAGATGTAATTATGGATATTTATGGATAATTACATATTTAGTAAATATATTACATAAACTTAAGGAAAGCATAGTTAGGAAGCCTGGAAGCATATCTATTTATCATTCTATACAGACATTACTCAATACTTATTTAATTTCAATGACTTTACCACAAAAATCCAAACAATTGATCTACATAAGATTATAAATGACTCTAAGGAGATCAGAAAACATTGTAGGAGTAAAGGAGGCAGACATTTTTCATCTCTCTGAGTGTCTGTCTGGCAACAGTGAGTGACTGGGGAAGGAGATTACAACTAGCAAACTTTGTCTTTATTATGAGAAGCTAAAGACCAAACCTTGCATGTTTCTCTCTCAATCTCTCTCTCCTTTTTTTGCTCGGTCTCTCTCTTGTTCTCTCTCTCTCCCTGTCTGGACAGCTGGGTACATAGATAGATAAATAGACAGATCAAAATCAAAATGACGTATCACCTCACACCCATTAAGATGGCTATTATCAAAATGTCAACAGATAAATGTTGGCAAAGGTATAGAGAAAAGGGAACTCTTGCACACTCTTGGTGAAAATATAAATTGATATAGTCATTTTGGAAAATAGTACGGAAGTTTCTAAACAAACTAAAAATGAAAGTGCAGTATGACCCAGCAATCCCTCTTCTGGGTATATACCAAAGGAAATGAAACCACCACCTTATAAAAATATCTGCACCCCTGTGTTCATTGCAGCATAATTCAGAATGGCCAAGATACAGAAACAACTTAGGTGCTCATTGATAGATGAATGGTTAAAGGAACTGTGTTTATATATGTATATATAAACACAATTTATATATATATAATACACACACACACACACACACACACGGTGAAATACTATTCACCCGTAAAAAAGGAGATTCTGCCGTTTGCCACAAAATCGATGAACCTGGAGAATCTTATGCTGATTAAAATAAGCCAGACATAGAAAAAAAATTGCATGATGTCACTTATATGTAGAATCTTAAAAAAGGAAAAAAAGAATCAAATACACAGAGAAAATAAAGCAATGGTTACCAGGGGTCAGGAGTGAGGGTGATGAGCAGATGTAGATCAGACGTTACAAAGTAGCAGCTATGTAGGATGAACGAGTCTAGAGATTTAATGCACATAGGTACGTTAGTAAAATTATACTGTATTTGGGATTCCAGCTAAATGAGTAAATTTCAGATGCTCGTCACTAAAACAAACAAGACATGGGTATATGTGAGATGATGGATATGTTAATCTGCTTCACTATATAATCATTTATCATCCATATGTATCCTACAACCTCATGTTGTACACTTTTAAAACACATAGTAAAATTTATTTTAAAAAACATACATTGAAAGGGAAAAGAAAAATGAGTAAATATCCAATCCTGAAGGTTAATGATTTGTCATTATTTTACCTTAAAATGGAGATATTTTACCAGTAAAGGCTTGATTAAATACTTTTTCCATAATACTAAGCAAAAAAGGAGAAATATATCACTGTAAACAACTAATTCAGTTTGTATCATTACAATATTAATGGACAAAAGTATAACAATTTGGACAGAACAAACCACTAACAGGAACATAGCACATTCTGGAATATAAAACAATTATGAGAGCTTCTTTTCTTTGAAATATGTGGAATTATAAATTTTGACTTGACAATAATTTATGTATCAGCAAATAATGAAAAGGCTGTAATTCAGAATCTGCCACTAACTCTATGTAATGTTACCTTTCCTAAGTTTTTAAAACTGTTTATTAGTTTGAATTAAATGACTATTGATGACTTTTTCAGAATTAATTTAACAATGATTCTATGGTGTTGTTTCTAGCACACATAAACATCATCAAGTATACTAAATATTTCCCAAAATTTAATATAATATAAATTTTTATTAGTATCAAATAAATCATCTCAATAAAACACTGAAGCAAAATCACATATAGATGATTTCCTTATACATATATATTTAATATACATTCAAACAGCAGTAAGTTTTCTTAGAGACAATACCATTTTCCAGCAAATGTTTAAATTTTAATTTTTTATTTTGTCTTGTTTGTTTATTAAGGAGGGAAGTTCTCAAAAAAAAAACACACACACAAATACATACATACACACCTCATTTATCCAAAACAGAACAATTCGTGTGACTTGTTTTAATTTAATTTTCTTTCAAGAATGAAAAAAAAAATGTTTGCAGTACTACCTTTGAAAGTTTAATGGCTGGTAGAAGCCATAGGTTTGTTTTTCCCTTCATCTTATTTGTGCGTATATTTTTAATCTGGCATCTTGATGTGTAAGAGTTATTTTTGAACGATCAATTGATGACACAAAAGTATTCATGGAATCACAATAGAATATATGTTATCTTACATCCATTTTTCAAATAAGACCCAAATAAAATTATCACTACATTATATTTATTGTTTAAATAATATATTTTGAGAGTTTTAAAAATATTTAGTTAAAATAAAAGTGTATTATGTGGTAGAAAAATACTAGATTTTTGGAATAATAAAATGATATTGTTGCCTTTATTAGTTTGACAATATTGGCTAAGTCTTATTTTGTTAATATATTCTTACGTGTAAAATTAAGGTAAATTGAGGATTATAACAACAATAATATAATATTATTAGCAGTAGTTTTGTTAATATTAGCTTATATATACCATAAGATTTTTGTATAATTCAAATAAAATAAAACACAAAAAGAATTTACTAAACTGAAAACCAATTTAAAAATATGAGGCACAAGGTTCAGTATGGATAGACTCAAAGAATTCAAATGATCATTAATCATCAAACCTTAGCAGCGGCTTATGCTATTAATGCTCTTCTTGGGCATGACAGCATATTTAGGATGTGGTTGTCTCAATATTTACATGCTTCGGTAATAGAGATGCTGGGCTATTGCTGTTTTTCTTCGGAGGGGGGAGTTTGAAAAGTTCCCACTTTTGCAATGTTTGCTAAATGCCTTATATTTACAGGTTTGGTTTAGGGTTTTAAAACTTTTCACAAGCATTATCTTATTTCATGCTCATGCAACTTTTGCAAGGTAGCTAGGGGAAACTCCGATATGACAGTATAAGTAAGCTTATAGCACATTTCTAGTATACCAATGTATTTCCAAATTTTTGAGCAGTCTGTGGAATTAACTGATGTGAAAGACTCTCAAAGAGACCAAAGAACTTGGAAAGTATCCAGGTTGGCAAGATTTTTTCTTCTTTCATATTGAATATGAGGAGAAACATTTTCATGTAGTCAATTGTATGAATTTTTGTCTATAGAAAGGTATTGTTAACAGGAGCCAACACTATGGTAGAAAAAGGAAAAGCTGCCATATCCTTAGAATTTTTAATCTTTTATTTTCATAATTGAAGTAAGAAAAAAAGATCTCAATGTCTTAATTTGGATATTCTGGTCACTAAATTGTAGACTCCATTGTATGACAAAAAGCATTTCTACAGCCAGCTTGGTGGCTCAAGCCTGTAATCCTAGCACTTTGGGAGACTGAGGAGGGAGGATCGCTTGAGGCCAGGAGTTCAAAATCAGCCTGGGCAACAGAGCAGGATCCCATCTCTAAAAAAATTGGAAAATTAGCTGGGTATTGTAGCATGCACTTGTAGTCCCAGCTACTAGGAAAGCTGAGGCAGGAGGACTGCTTGAGCCCGGAAGCTGGATGTTGCAGTGAGCTATGATGATGTCACTGCACTCTAGCCCAGGCACCAGAGGGAGGTCCTATCTGAAAACAAAAACGAATACAAAAACAAAAAGGCATTTCCACATCATTGATGAAATATATTTAATATTATCTATAGATCTATAATTATTTGCCCTAAATACCTATTTATCAAACAAATTTCTGACTATTTTATTTCACAGAATCTTTAAATTATCCAATCCAACACTGTAAATGATGATTGTTTTTTTTTAATAGTGATGGGGGCTCATTATGTCATCCAGGCTAGTCTTGATTTTGTGGCCTCAAACTGTCCTCCCAACTTGGCCTCCCAAAGTGTTGGGATTACAAGTGTGAGACCCATCTGGCCAGACAATTCCTAATGTAAGAAGTTCCCCTGGATATTTTCTCAGTTTGGAATGTAATGCCAAAATTGAATTTGGGTATTTGAAATCTCAGGGATGTTCTCTATTAAATTATTATACATTCAGACTGTCCAAGCTTAGTGTCCTACCTGAACTGCCTGCCTACACTTCTTGGTAGACCCATCTTATTAAAAACACCAGAGCTAATATCCAGACCACAGGTTCCATGCTTTTTATTCTGCATCACACTGATAGAATCTATATATTTTACTGTATTTATTTGTTGTTTCACTATGTTAGCATTTCTTTTAGCTTGTATTCATAGCACATAAACCACTATATATTGGAAGGTTGCTTGCTTTGCCAGAATAATGTAAGGGAGTGATACTAGAGACTCAAAGTGTCTTTTTTTTTTTGAATTTTAAATTCTTTAATAAATTTAATTTAATATTCATTCTTTGGAGCTGTAGTAAGCCTGGAGAAATAAAACCTTTAGATTTGAATGTTAAATTCTTTTTTTTTTAATTGGGATAAAACTACAAAGTATTTACAGTACAATTTTTACAGTCACAAGGTTAGGGGTCTCAATAGGGGAAAGGAATTCCTCAAAAACTGATTCACATGATTAACTGTACACCTCGTTAAATTCACTGAAAATCATTTAATTGTACACTTAAAATGGAGTGTTGGTTGTACGTAGATACAGTTGGAGCACTATGTATGTACTCTCTGGA
>CAUYRT010066771.1:0-16709 GCA_963574885.1 Lepilemur ruficaudatus | reverse complement strand
GAGGAAGAAGGAGGAGCAGAAGCAATGGGAAGGAAGAAACCATAGAGAAGCCAGCTTGGGGAGATCCCAAATTAAGGCCCCTGAAGTTCCAAATTATCCTCAGTAGAGTCATGCCAATAAGAAAGGAATTAGACAAAGCTGGCATCAGCAGAGGTTTGAGAAGTGGGGCTTCAAATGACTGAAAAGTTCCCATGGGAGAAGTAGAATCAAAGAGAGATAAAAGAGAGTTCTTACAAGAAGCCAGGAAAAAATAAATGTCCAGTCCAGGAGAAGTGGAGTGCATCCCCACTCAAGACAAAAGAATCAGGAAAATATTTCAGGCCAGGGAGTCAGAGAGTAATCCTCACTGGAGGAAAAAGAAAAAAAAAAAAGAGCCAGGAAGTATTTTCCAGTCAGGCTCAGGCCCAGGAGTCAGGGAACATATTAATATATAACCCCACTCCAAACAAAGAGCCAGAAATAAAGACTTCCAGCCCAGTGGGCCAGGGCTGTAGGGTGCCGTGGCATCAGCCTAGCTCACAGCAACCTCAAACTCCTGGGCTCAAGCGATCCTCCTGCCTCAGCCTCCGAGTAGCTGGGACTACAGGCATGTGCCACCATGCCCGGCTAATTTTTTTTTTTTACATATATTTTTAGTTGTCCAATTAATTTCTTTCTATTTATAGTAGAGATGAGGTCTCGCTTTTGCTCAGGCGGGTCTTGAACTCCTGACCTTCAGCTATCCACCCGTCTCGGCCTCCCAGAGTGCTAGGATTACAGGCATGAGCCACCGCGCCAGGCTCAGCGGGTACCTTTCGAAAGAATCCCAGGACTCTAACTCAGCTTCAGAGAGTATACTCAGAATCATAAGAATCAAAACCTATCAATCACCATGCTTTAAAAGACTGTCATCTGGAGCACTGACTCAGGAATCGGACTTACCAATGGATACCTGATCATTAAGCCAGGAGTAAATACAAAGGCTCTGAAGGTGTACACTTACGATTCTGGATGAGAGATCTGGGGGTGCAATGATGAATCTGATCTTACCTGAGTTATGGCCAACATAACTGTGAAAGAAAACATTATTCATGACACTTGTTAAAGATGGTAAGGGAGATGCTATTCAATGGGGTCTATCACAGTAGGGATAGGAACTACTGTAATGGGTGGGGTCTTGCAGTGGGGGAGAGAAATTGGGCTCAACTCTCACTCCAACAAGCACAGGTGGCTATTTATAGCCTAGGAGCAGGGTGGGGGTCAGTGGATGAAAAATTACTAAGAGGAAACATCAGGGGTAAGAAGAATTCCTGCTGGAATGACTCAACAGGATTCTTGATGAAGACAGTGCAGGGTGATCAGATATCTAGTGTGGGACATGAGGAATTTGATTATATATCCAGGGTGGTCAGATACCAAGGGTGGGGGATTTCCACTAAACTGACTTAGCAGGATCCCTGTTCAAACTAGATTTTGCAAGGACAGAGGAAGCCTAAGTTTGGGCCTAGTTGAGCAGAGGACTCAGAGGAGCCTGATTAAAGTTTGGTCAAAGAAGAGAGTCTTTATCATTTCCTTTTCCTCTTGGCATTTGCCATCTAGTGTACACAGACCATACATTACAAATGTCTCAAAGTGCTGTCAAGGAGAATAAGAGATGCCTTGAAACCATAGGGAGGCCTATTTGCTTTGGGGGTTAGGAAATGGCCCTTGTAAGTTAATGATGATTGAGCTGAAATCTGAAGGGGTGCTCCAGGCTGCAGGAAGATTCTGGAAAACGACTCTTGGACAGGAAGGATCGTGAATGTTTCCATAATTGAAAGATCAGAACACAAAACTGGAGGTAGGGTGGGGAGAATTTGGCTGGATGGATGCCCGAGTAGACTGCACAGATCATACAGTTGCTCTTCAGCCTCTTCTGTATTTGGGTCTTTATGTTAAGGAAAATGGGCAGCCATTGAAGGATTTGAAAGAGAGATGGATACAATCTGATGGGTGTTTTTAAAAGATCACTGTAGCTAGAAGTTGGATAAGAGATTGGAAGGCAGAAGAAAGGGCTGTTGGGGGCCCAGTTTAAAGGTCGTGGCTAGAGTTGACACAAGAGATTACAGTGATTTGAAACAGGTGCTGACAAAAGAGATGGTGATTTGAAACGGTGGTGGCAAAACAGACGCAATAAGTCTCTTGAAATATTTAGGCCACACCTGAGGGCTGGATTGGAGCCTGAACAATATGAAGGGATAGAGGAGGATGCTCAGGTTCCCAGCTGGTGTAAGTAAGTCAAAGTTGGGGCCATTCACCAAGACCTGGAGGGGAGAGAACCAGGTTGTGCATGTGGTAGAGGGAGGATGTGGATGGCCACAGGAGAGAGTTCATCCCCTGCTAGCTGAGGCCTCCCATCTGTCCAACCAAAGTAGTCGCTTTCAAACTTTTGACAGTGATCAGCAGTGAAAAGCACATTGTACATAGCTTCCCTGTACGCAGACAGGGTGTCTAGAAGTTCCCCAAACAATGGTTCCCCTTTTCATGCCCAGTGAATGGGTATTTCCTTCTTCCCATCTTATTCCGTTAAAAGAAAAAAAAAAAAAAAAGATAGACGTCAGCGCGGGCCGCGAGGCAGTGACGGCGGTGGTGACGCAGGCGGCTACCTTTGTGACTTCCCTTGCCTGGCGTCCTTTGTGACGTCAAGGCCCTGGTGCAGCTACTAGGGCGTTGGGAGCTGTTGCCCAGACAGACCGCGCTGCAGTTTCAGCCTGGAGCGTGGCGGGCGGCCCAACTCTTGTGCGGCCCTTTGCTCCCCAAGCATGGCAGCCTCCACCACCTCGCACCGACCCATCAAGGGGATCCTGAAAAACAAAGGCTCGACAACTTCCTCGGTGGCGACTCCTGCCCAGCAGTCCGGAGGGACTACCCAGGAGGTACAGAGAAAAAAATCCCAGAAATGGGACGAATCGAGCATCCTGGCGACGTACCGCCCAGCATACAGGGACTATGATTTAATGAAGATAAATGAGCTTGGCACTCCCCACGTCAGTGTGCAAGATGATGGGGACGATACTGTGAGTGATGTCGGAACAAAGGAAGCCATGACTGTGGACATCTTAATGAAGAAACTAGCTGCCACTGATACCTCAGAGTCCAGCCGTCAGGTGGAGGGGCAAGAGAGCAGTGAGGTGCGCACCAGCAAAATCCTCCTCGACCTACAGGAGAAACAGCGGCAGTTTGAGATAAAAAGGAAGCTTCACTACAACGAAGGACTGACCATCAAATTAGCTAGACAATTAATTTCAAAAGACTTACAAGGTGAAGGGGGAGAGGAGGAAACTGAAGAAAGTCCACAACCTTTGAATGAAGAATCAGACGACGCTCCACCAAGCGATGAACTGCAAATCCAGGCATACGACGCATAGAAACCATTTGCTCGATGCCGCAATTGTTTGTCAAATACAAACCCTGTTACTATAATACACTGCTTGTTGTTCTCTATAGTGTATGCCTCAAGTACTGAAATACTTATGTGTTAAATTGTACTGCAGGAATTAAATAGTAATCTTAGAGAATAATAGATTAAGTAGATGTCTCCTTGATGTTCTTGTTAGTACTTCACCACAAATATAGATCCTGACATTACTTTTAATGTTACAAAACCACATTACTTTTATAAAACTATGGGCTAATATGTACATTACATAGATTTTAATGTGTTAAAGGCTTAAAGGGGGACTGATTCATATTAAATTCTAGATGGACTAGCTTTTATAGAAAAAGTCTTGTTAAAAATCAAAATTCAATTGGTACAGTAAGTTACCTAGGCTGATAAATATTCAGGCTGAAAGACACTTGTCTTTAGGGTGATTTGCCTGTTTAATTGGGAGGGAATATAAGAGTTATTGTTGAATTTCCTTATAGAAACTTTAAGATTTCTCTTAATTTTCTTTAGGATTTATAAGGAAATGACTGAAATTTTCTCATCAAAAATAGCCATCTTTCGTGAATTATCAGGTTAAAATTGTACCAACGTCTCTTCTATTTTTTGTACATTAGGTAGGCAGATTTGGTATCAATATTTTTTCAAATTCTAATGTAGTTATCTCAGTATTACTGTCTCATATCTATCTTAACTTCTACCCTTTTTTTTCCTAGTCCTGCCCCGCCATGCACACCCAATCCCTTACCTTTATGGGGTATCATAGTTAAGATATTAGGAACTCTTCTTTCTCTCAAATATTCTATTATTTGTTGTAACAGTATCATTTCCATTTTGAAGAAGTAAACTATTATTAGTTTATCATTTGATCCGATTAGCTTTTGGACAAAAACTAATTTTTTTTTTTTTTTGCCCTACGGCAGAATCATGTGGAATCAGTGATACAGTTCCTGAATGTACTGTGTAGTTCTTGAAAGCAAGCCTAAAGAGTTTGTGTGTTTCCTTTTTTAAAAAATTTTTGTATTGACATAATTGTAGGTTCACATTCAGTTGTAAGAAATAATACAGAGATATCTTGTGTACACTTTACCCAGTTTCCCCAATGGTAACACATTGCAAAACAATAGCACAACATCTAGGATATTAACATTAACACAATCAAGATACAAAACATTCCCTTACCACAATGATTCCTCATGTTGCCCTTTTATAGCCACATCTGCTCTGCATTTCTATAATTTTGTTATTTCAGGAATGTGATCAGGTCATCAAGGAACCTCTACTCATACAAAGATGTCACTGGATGAAAACATCATATTTGTTAAATGCACTTTTAATAAGAGAGTGTACATTTACCAAGCCACATGTCAGGGGCAGTCACCTGTGCTAGGGAAAGATGAATGAAACAAAGCCTCTGCCACCAAGGAAGTCTGAGTCTACTGGGGGAGGCCTGTATGGTTCCAAAATGATGATTTATGAAGGCCTCCTGGGGAAAAGGGTGCCTGTAATAAAAGAGGGGCAAGAGTTCTTGTTAGGGCTACAAAATTATTTGAAAGCAAAGAAGTGGTTTCCAGATGCCTGTGGAGTGAACACCTGTCTTCAGAAGGGGTCTGCTCTCTTCCAAATTCCTGCTGTCTAAAGATGAAGACAAGGAACCCTCAGCCCCCCATGACCTATCCTTGCTCAGAAGAAGAGGAGACCCACCTTACACTTAGCTAGACTTAGGGGAGGAGTGGGATGCAGAAGACATAAGGGAAAACCATAGACAATTCACAAGTAGGGAGGTAAACAGAGACATGGGGAAATTGGAGGGAATAACACATGGCTCTATGTGGGGGAGGGGGAAGGGTGTCAACTTGGAGAATTCTTCTCCACAAAATGATGCTCACACTACTGTTTACCTAACACAAATACCACACTTCAGTTATTAGGGAGAAACGTGGGCAAGAAAAGAGATGAAAGATAGAGCCTCCAAAACTCAAATTTGGGGAGGGATACAACCAAGAATGTTTTTATGAATATAAGAAACTTGATCAAATTAGTGCTATCATTTCATAATTGAAAAATTCAGCCCATCAGTGACAGGATGCAGCATTTGATACATATTCAAGGGGAGGCAGAAGGGACTGAGCTCTCAGCCAATGTCCGCACTAGTTGTGCTTCAGCAGCTCAAGCTGCATGTACAGAGGCATTTGAAGAATTTAAGAATGCAGGCTGCAAAATGTCTGAGGAAAACTGAAAATTGTGGGTGTGTGTCTGTGTTTGTATGTCTACATGTGGGCATGAGGAAAAGCTGCCTTACGCATTCTTCCCCACCAGTATAAACACAGTTCTCTAAGACAAGGTTATATGTTATTAGCTCCTGAAAAATATAAAGAACTGTTTTTATCACTGTGTAGGCAGAGCATTTTTGCATCATTGAACCTACCTATGCATGCCGGGTATTAAATATCTTATTCTTTCAAGGAGACTTCTTTTTCTTCTTCATCCTTTTTTCCCCCTATTTTAAAGCAGACTCTTTGAAAGGTGCATATGAACCCGGTTTCCATAGCAATTGCAAGCATCAATGATAACCCAGAGAGCTTCTATGTTATAATATACAGGCTACTCTGTTAATGAGTTTCAAACTGCATTTCCATGAGACAACGGCTCTTCCACTGATAGATCAGGTCAGACCCCATCTTCAAACTTTAAATTAAATCAGGATAGATCAAAATGCAACAGAGGAAGGAGTGTCTTTTTGAGAAAGTGTGGTGTAAAAAAGTATGTTCTTTGTGGAGGAAAAACAGTTGCTTTTGTGGTTTTTAAAATGCATATCAAAAAATTCTAAAACAATTTTAGCTCTTTGAGGAATCTCCAAATTCTTTTCCACAAAGGTTGCACCAATTTGCAGTCCCACCAACAGTGTAAGAGAGTCCCTGTCTCTCCACATCCTCACCAGCATGTGTTGTTTTGGGATTTTTTGATAGAGGCCTTTGCTGGGATCTCTCCTACTTTTTGAGAAAAAGGGGAGGTCCCTAGATGGTGTTTTTGTGTCCTACTCTGGAATGTTGACCCAGCAGGGGAAGGGAAAGTGCACTGAGAGCCTGTAGTGCAGTTGTTCTGTTTTCTCCTTTTCCCCTATGATTGTCACAGTTCAAGCTGGTACTGGATTATCTTCATGTGGGGTATTGGGTTCTTCCCAGATTGTCATTGGAAATTCAAGTTGGGAGCTGGGTGGGACCCTCTCCAAGAGCCTGGGATTATGGGATATTGCTCCACCCAGGTTCTCCCTGTGGAGGTGACAGTGGCAGCTGGATGAGGCTATATAGCCAGTGGTCATGGGTGTCTGAGTTGTGGGTGTTTGCTTAAACCACGTCTATGTGTAATGGCAGCTTAAGGCTGGGTGGTCTCTAGCAGAATGTTGGACCTTGAGGGAGTTCTGTGGTGCCAACAGCAGTGCTGGAAACTCGGGGGTGATAATTTGGGGTCCAGGCATAATGTTGGAATTTCAGGGCAGTATTGCAGACCCGGTGGGAACTCTGGATCCGCAAGGGTGGAGCTTTAGGCCTAGGAGCAGCAAGAGCCTCAGAGCCAGAACTGGGGACTGCAAAGGCAGGCTTTATGAGCTGGAGGCTCTTCCTGTGGCATGGTTGCTGCAGACGCTGATCCATACAAGCAGGAATTGGTTCCCACAGCCTAGGGATCACAGAGGTGGGCCATGGCCACCAGACAGCCAGGGATCTACCTCCTCTGCCTAGGTCCCACTAAGGCAGTTGCCCAAGGTTTCCAAGATGGGTCCTGTGGCACCAGAGGCACCTCCTCTGCTCAGATCCTGCACTGAAAAGAGGGGCACTTAGCTCCCAGTCAGAGGATAACACATGGGGAAGAGTCAGCTCCACTTGGTGGGGCAATGCAAAGGCTGTTGCTGCAAAGCTGAGTCCCATGTAGACCTGGCACCATGCACCTGAGAGCTCAGGATGGTGTCAGCTGCAGAAACCTGGGATTGGCAGCCACCATATCCCTGCTGTGCCTGCTCTCCAGTGCAATGTCGCTGCACAGACTCTAAGCAGCTCCTTAGTCAGTCCCAAGGTTTGCAGTGGTGGAGGAAACCCCCTCACAGCTCAGCCCTCAGTGCCTACAGGGTGAATGTGGAGCCCCAGGTCTCTCTTTTCCTGAACTTCCCCATGTGTGCATGCCCTCCCACAGATTCCTTCAATCTTGCTGAAAGAATTGCCCCATCACCTTCTCCCTCACTCCAAATGTCCCCCATCAGTTCTCTGGAATTTTACAATGTTTATGCAGAAAGAGCCATTTGTAGGTAGGCATCTACCTGCAATTTTCGATCCTCTCCTTGACAGTGGTGCATTTGTAGGCTGCATCTAGTCTACCATATTCCCCAGTCTCTCCAACTTGCAAGTCTTCTTATTTTAAGAAATATATTTTGTAAGGGTATAGCTGTCATATATAGTGATTCTTGGGATGGAATTGGGCAAAGTCAACTGAAAACCTTCTGGAAAGAATTCACCATTCTATATGCCATTCAGAATATTTGTGATTCATGGAAGAAGGTCAAAATATCAACATTAACAGTAGTCCAGAAGTTAATTCCAACTCTCACGGATGATTTTGATTGGTTTAAGACTTCAGTAGAGGAAGTCACTGCAGATGTTGTGGAAATAGCAAGAGAACCAGAATGAGAAGGGGAGCCCAAAGAATGGAGTGAATTGCTGCAATCTCATGATAAAACATGAACAGATGAGAAGTTACTTCTTATAAATGAGCACAAAAAGTGGTTTCTTGAGATGGAATCTACTCCTGGTGAAGATGTCGTGACCATTGTTGAAATAACAACAAAGAACTTAGAATACTACATAAACTTAATTGATAAAACAGCAGCAGGGTTTGAGAGGATTGATTCCAAACTTGAAAGAAGTTCCCCTGGGGGTAAAATACTGTCAAACAGCATCACATGCTACAGATAAATCTTTCTAGAAAGAGGAGTCAATCTGTGGCAAACTTTACTATTCTTTTATTTTAAGAAATTAACACAGCCACCTAACCTTCAAGCAATGACTACCCTGATCAGTTAAAAATTGATAATAAAGTATTTGTAAGTTAAATATGTACTTTTTAAGTCATAATGCCATTGCACACTTAATAGACTATAGTATAGTGTAAGCATAATGTTTTATATACACTGGGAAACCAGAAAATTTGCATGCTCGCTTTATTGAGATGTTCACTTTATTGTAATGATCTGGAACTGCACCTGCACTATCTCCAAGGTATGCCTGAATTTTGAAAATAAAATTCCAGTTCACTCTAATGACAAAACCTTAATTTCTCATCCAACTAGGCCTTATTCCTCCCTTCCATTTTTAATGCATGTTTTAGATGTATAGACCCTGAATTTGGAAGGCGGGGAGTAGTATGGCTCCTGTTTAAAAATCTGTGTGTAATTTTACAAGCCCTACCATAGACAAATACAAAAGCTTTAGTGATAAGGCTAATAGAACAAGCCACCCTGCCTACACCAGCATTGGTCCAGAGCCAGTGAATTGCAGTCTTTAAGTAATTGATTGCAGTTAGAGAGTCTCCAGCCCCTCTGGCCATTGATTCTCTTCACATATTTACATTCAGAGCCTGGTGTCTTCATTCCTTGGTCTCTTTATCTGAGGTTTTAGGCAGAGGCCTTTTTCTGGCACTTTTACTGACACTTCCTTATGATAAGAGGAGAGAGAAACTGTGAAGATTCTTTGCCCCATTAACTCAGTACCCAGTACTTTTCCATTCCTACTTCTTCCTCTTCATCCTCCTCTCAAGCCCAGAATCCATAATCCTGAGCTTTTTGCTCAGGACTTCTTCAACAGTAGGACAACCATACCTATGTCTGTGTGAATCCAACTGAACCTCCACTGGTGTGCCATTCCATGGGAGGGGATAAGACATGGGGGAGTTGGTGCTTTCTCAGATTTTTAGACTTTTGCTTATATCATCTCAGCAAGTGATTAAAGGTTTATTTCTTTCATTTTGGCTTCTTATTTCAATTGGCTACCCTAAGACCAGCCAGATCAGCTCTCTGTCTCTCTCCAAGGTTAGCTGAGCACTTGACAGGGGGAATAGAGGGATTTTTCTTTTTTACCCACAACACTTCCTTCCTATTATGAGACATTATTTTGGAATGTGCAAATTCTGTGTCAATGAAGAGAGGAATTAGAGAAAAATGGATAAATTGTTATGGCTGTTGTGGGTGTAATCTATATTACATCACTCTGGGTTTAGCCAAAATAGAAATGCTACTTTTTTTTTTTGTTTGTTTCCTCTTTGGAAGTTCCAAGAACAATACCCTGTAACACACACCCAAACAGATATGCATGTGCAGACACGCACACACACACATGCACACACACACACACATACACTGCAGTGAGCCTCTTTGATGAAGTCCCTTTGATCATGGCTGAACTCTGGCTCTATTCCATAGATCTCTTTGGCCCATTGGTAAATGCACCAGTACATGCATCTCACTATCCCAATACCTTGTAAACTACCTCTTCCCACCACTGGATATTCCAATCTGCCTTTTACCTTTAAGATGTGCATTTGTTTATTTTAGTCATCACTAGGGACTCAAGTATTAGGCCCTGTGTTTTCATCCTCCCTCAAGTTCCAGGGACACATACTAGGATCTTTGAATAAGAACCTTCAAAAGGCTTTTCTGTAACTTGAGGTATAAGACAGACAAAGCACAATACCCTCAGTTGGTGCTATACAAAGAATTTCCTGTTACTAAGTCCGTGATCAGTCCCTTAGGCTCCTTTCATATTTTCTTGAGGTTTGCAATGGGCTTTGAGCCAATCTGTTTTGAGGTGATTTCTTGTCTAGTTTTACATAAATCTCTTAGCAATTATGAACCCCACCTTTTTGTTTTTGTAAGTCCTCATGCCTCAGCAGAAATAGAAAACAAGAAAAATCCCAATTTTATATTGAACATACTATAACCTCATACTTAAACACAAAACCATGACATTATAGAAATTATAGTCCTCATTACATATCCCCAATAATTTAGGGAAATAGGTCTATATGAGCTGAGGAGTGATTTCATTCTCCTTTAAAGTAAGAAGGAAATACATTTTAAAATCTTAAAATTCTACCATTGTGATGACTGAGCTCATGAAAAAATTATTGTGCCATGATACACTGAAGATCTTAGAAATATATTAAATAATTCAAAACCATTTTAAAAGCTAACAGAGAATTCATTCTAAGATATCTATTTCTCAGACTCATATTAAGGTGAATATTTTAACATTTTTATATCTATTTAAAAATACATTTTTAAAGAAAATGCCAAAGGATTGTTTTCAGATCATTTAAAATTGAATATTATTTTTCAAGATAAACAAGAAAATCTTATAAATATGCCATGCTTTTATAGATAAAAACATTTGCTCATGTTTTTATCACATGACTATTATAGTTATAACCTTCCATTTGAATGTAATAGAGTGGTAGCCTGATCTAAATGTTAAATATCTAGTATTGATGGGGCAACTATTCTTTACAAATTGGCTTAATTTAATATTTTTAATTATATAAACTTATCTAAATGTGTATTTATATGCAACCACATTTTGAAGTAAAAACAAGAATTTGTGTGTGTACAATTCACACACACTTGTGTATAATAGTTCTGGTATTATCTTTACATCCTTAAACTTATTATAAAATATATAATTTATTAGTCAATGAAATCAGACATGCAAGGTACCCTCTAATAATCTCTCATAGTAAGTTTAATAAAATTAAGGCTATATGACATTATCAATATGAAAATGAACATTATAATAAATAATAGCAAATTAGAAGATGAAAGCAAGTACATACCTATCTAGTATTCAATAAGGTTTATATCACTTCCTTTATTTCCTTTGACAACAAAGGGTAGCTCAAGCTAAGTGGTGAATGTGACTTCTGTTCTAAATGAGAATTATAATGTTAAAGATGAAATTTAGATAACATAATAATGTAATCGTAATTTATTGCAGTAGTTAAGACTATTAACTCTGAAAATAATATATAATAAATGGCATAAGTGGCTCTGAAAATGATTAAGTGTGTGACATTGGATGATTTTTTTCTCTTTAAGCCTACAGTCCCTTGTATATAAGTGGGAATGATAATAGAAATATATACATTCATATGTGTGCATGCCCACCCACACATATGTACATATATATTGTATTTTACCTCCCTTATGAAGCTAAGACCTGCCTTAGCTTCATGTTTGTGTTCTTTCATCACCGCTTAGCTGCCATGAAAGGTTTGCAAACTTAGTTGACATCTGTTTAGATCCAATCTTCCATAAAATTATATTCATTGGATCTAAATTTTACAACCTTGGAATTAGAATTTCCAAGCTCTGAAACTGACACTCAAGGGATCCATGTTTTATTAATATGTCTGTATTCTCCAATACAGTGGTACCAGCCACATGTCACTATTGAATACATGAAATAGGGCTAATCCAGATAGAGATGTGCTGTAATTGTAAAATGCACACTAGGTTTTCAAGACTTTATTAAAATAAAATCTCAATAATACTTTTATATTGATTAAAAGTAGAAATGAAAATATTTGGGGTATGGTTGGTTAAATAAAATAAAATATTTAAACTAATTTCGTCTTAAAATTTAAAAAAACCTGTCATTACTGTAAAACTTATACCTACAAATCTGACTTGCATTATATTTCTATTGAACTGTAGTTATATGTGCTATAGCAATTTTTCACTTTTCTTTTATTGTTTGTTTCTTAATTCAATACTATTTTGAAATAGTATTTTACATACTTGCCAGATTTTATCAACTAATAAACAATACATTTGACAAAAATGAGTAGTGTTTTAAGCTTATTTGTAGTGTTCAGCTATTCATTTTAAATTTTGTGTAAAAGTTTATTATAGCATCAGTTTTTATTGTAATAATAATTGATATATAAAGGGTTAGTTAAAATATGTTCTCATGAATATTGTATCACAATTTTTATTATGCTTTTCCTTAAGTTGATATGTGTTATGGCAAATCATAAAATATAAATTATGACTCATGTTCAAATCCTGTTTCCAAGGCAGCTGTAAACTTTGATTTTAAACAAAGTTTTAAGTAGATGGCAATTACTTTCACAGAAATTTTCTAGATTAGATCTAATTATTGACTCATCAATACATAATTCACTCTTTATAATGAATAGAAAACAATCATAAACAGTAATCTAAATAAGTAGCTAGAAAAGAAAAGGTTTAATAAACTTGAAAATGTATCATTGAACAACTCCAAAAATAAATAATTAATTTAAATTATAAACTCAGAAATACACGTAAACATAAAATTATTTTAAAATAATGTGTATATCAGGCAAAACCTATCTGTCACTTGGCCTTTTATTGTGTATGCATTATGACTGCTAAATCTGTATGTATAAAAAAGAACAGCAGGAAAATATTTGGTTTTAACTTTCGTTTCCTGTATTCAATCACATGATAGTCTAAATACAAAGCCATTGAAACAGAAGATAAAATTTAAGTGAAAAATGTGTTAAATTGTGTATAAGAAAATGTAAATTGTCATAGACTTTTTATGACTCTTAACAAATATCAAGAGTATATTTGAAATTATAGTGGCTAAATAATTTTTTAAGCTAGATCAGATATTAAAAGTCAGTTCCGATAATTCAAAAAACCTGTGAAAATTCAATTCAAGGTCATCAATTATGTTATTTATTATAGATGGGTAGGGATATCTGCAAGGTTTCTTTCCTAAAAAAGATTATTTTTGTTATTTTGAAGAAGAGTATGGTAAAAAATATATAATTGACATCAAATTGTACTATACATTTATGTTTTTATTTGATTACTGTCTCCCACATCAGAATGCAAGCCCCAGTGATGACAAGGAATGTGTCTCTTTTGTTCATCACTATATCCTCAGAACTTAGAATAGTACCTTGCATAGGGTAGTGGGATCAATAAATATTCATTGAATAAGTGAATAATATTCATTCATAATATAATAAATATTCATGAATGAGTGAATGAATAAGAATGAACTGATACAGCCACATTACCGAACATGTTCACAGATTTATAAAAAAGATGAAATTTATTCCTTAGTAAACAGTCACATACACACGGATTTTAATCAATAGATACAATGATTATCTTTGTATAATATGTCCAGTCACATACACACAGATTTTAATCAATAAATACAATGATTTTCTTTGTATAATATGTCAGGATAATGGTCATGCAGCATTGTGAAATATGTCTCATTGCAAAGGAGATCCCAAAGTTTGAGATATCAGCTAAGAAACTACTGCCACAGTGTAGTAATGAGATTGTAAAATTATAAGACATTAAATTAGAATTTAGCCAAAAGGATATAAAAGAAAAGATTGTTTTAATTAATGATAACAAGTATGTAAATATATATAAATATATTTGTCTGTGTCATTTCAAAAGACTTGTCTTCCAGTTCAGAAATTCTTTCCTTTGCTTGGCCTAGTCTATTGTTGAAGTTCTCAATTACATTTTCAATTTATTCATTTAATTCTTCAGTTCTAGAATTTCTGTTTGGTTCTGTTTTATATCTATCTGTTAAATTTTCATTCAGCTTATGAAATATTTTCCTGATTTTGTTGAATTACTTATTAATGTTCTCTTGTATCTTACTCAGTTTCCTTAAGATCGTTATTTTGAATTTTATTTCTGACATTTCATAGATTTCCTTTATTTTGTGGTGTTACTAGAGAATTATTGACTTTCTTTAGAGGTGTTATATTTTCTTGCTTTTTCTTGTTTCTTGTGTCTCTATGTTGCTATCTGTGCATTGGGTGGAACAATTTACTTCTTTCAATTTTATTGAGTGGCTTTCATAGGTAAAGACTTTTTCCTGTAGGTGTGTCCTATAGTATCAGTTGAGTAGGTGCTTTGGTTTGGTTGTGGGTGGGCACCATAGTGTACTCTAGGATGTTATATATGATAGTGGAGAATTTTAGATTTTTTTCTAGTATCATGAAAATAACCTGGATTTTGCTAGATTTATTTTATGAAATTATTAATTTTAGAAGGATGAGTCTTACGAAAGAGATACCATTTAGAACTTCGCTAGCTATGATATAACACTATTATAGAAATTGTACTAAGGTAATAGTGTCTTGGATAAAAGTGGTGATATCGGAAATAAAAAATGCAAGTGATGTATTATGGACAGATAGAATTGGCTGTACTTAAGAACCAATTCAGACTTGTTTCTGCAACAAGACCGGAATAAATATTGAGCATGGTTGACATTTTTTTCTCTTCACCATGAGGATATTGATTTTGTATTCCATGTATATTGCATTAGGAATTAAAACTAATGAAAGTATTGAGAATAGCTATATATATTTTTTTACCTTCAACACTTGGGACATTGAGTTTTTTGTTTTTTGGTTTTTTTTCCCAAAAATTTTATTGGGGGAAAACTACAAAACATTTACAGTACAATGTTTACAGTCACAATTTGTAGTGAGCAGATTCCCCAAAATATATTACCACTCAAGTTGACTTATCTTGTTACATTCAAAAACCTACTCTGTCAAAGTAGTCCAGAGAGTACATACATAGTGCTCCAACTGTTGTGACTGTAAACATTGTACTGTAAATACTTTGTAGTTTTCCCCCAATAAAAAAAGTAAAAATAAAAAAAGAATAACAAATTGTAATAATTTTTCTTTCTCTGAAATTAATACTAAATTGAAAATTCAAAATCTGTATAAACTGTAAATAAATTATTGCTTAACTTACCTACACCAATGTTATATGTCCTGGAAATAAACCTTGGAATAATAAAATCAATAGACTAATGGGTTATATTTAGTAGCTATTACCTATGAGAAGTGTACTGAGAAATAAAACAGAGCAATGAGGAAAATCAACATGATTATGTCTTTTTCATGATTTGGCCAGTACTTCAGAGAAAGAAGGACCATGAAAGTTAATGTAAGATCTCAGCTCTATAGATACCTGCACCATAAACATATTTTTGGTCAGCTACAATTAAGTATCTACACCAGAGAGAAGTCAGGGAGATTCTTTTTGTCAGAATATTTTCTATGTAATGTATAATTTGGTTTTTCAGTAAGTGCTTAAGTGACAATGAGGGGTAGCATGGTTATAATGATTAATAGAACAGCCTTTGGATTCAGTCTTCTTGAGGTGAAATGGTGAGGCTATCTCTCTAGCTGTTTGACCTTTCTCTTCCTGTTTCTCATCTGTAAAATGGGAATGACAATAATAATATTCACCTCATAGGGTTTTGTTAATGTTAAATGAGCAATTACTGTGTGTGAAGCACTGAGAAGTATAGCTTGCAATTATAAAGTGTTCTTCAAACATTTGCTGTTATTATTATGATCCCTCTTTTTGTTACCCATTCATTTTTCTCTTGCTACAGGATTGTTACCTAGGGCTCAAAGTATACTAGTGAAAAATCTCAGAAAACAAACACACAGAAAGGAAAGCACAACAAAAACAACACCTGTAACCAGCCTTAGAGGATTTTACTGACATTTGCAAATCATTCTCAACATCTAATTCAAAAAGTATTCCGGCAACAGGCGGTTTTTTTATGTTTTATTTTGTTTTAAAAGCTTAGTTGTGTGCAAATCTGATCAAAATAAAGATGAAAGCATATAGATTTGTTTAAACTACAAAAACACTAAAATGCTTACGTGTCTCCTTTTCCATCATCCAAAGTAGATGATTGTCACAATGCCGTTTATTCAGTGCTTTTGAATTTTCTGCAATCCTCTTATCTATTCTAAATTCAAAGTTCCAGACATTATTTTAACAAAGGTTTAACTACAGCTGACAAATAATTACGTTTCTAAACGTCTTGGGACCACAAATGTGAAATAATTTCTTATTTTACCTATTAATATATCAAACCAATGTAGATGATTTATTTAGTAAGCTTTACTCAAAAAATCCTTCCTAAAAAAAGGTATAATGGGCCGGGCATGGTGGCTCACACCTGTAATCCTAGCACTCTGGGAGGCCGAGGCGGGAGGATCGCTCAAGGCCAGGAGTTCGAAACCAGCATGAGCAAGATTGAGACCCCGTCTCTACTAAAAATAATAGAAAGAAATTAATTGGCCAACTAAAAATATATAGAAAAAATTAGCCGGGCATGGTGGCGCATGCCTGTAGTCCCAGCTACTCAGGAGGCTGAGGCAGGAGGATTGCTTGAGCCCAGGAGTTTGAGGTTGCTGTGAGCTA